>RMBW01000071.1:0-163361 GCA_004009845.1 Davidsoniella eucalypti | reverse complement strand
TGCTACGACGATTCGGATGAAATCTACGCTCAAGTTTTCGAACGTGGTGAAGCTCTACTCGAAAAGATCTATTCTACCCTAGATCTCAAGAACTCGTCTACCAAGAACGAGTCTTCCTTGTGCGCCATCAACACTCTTCCTTGGTCTCGGACACATATCGTCGATATCTCAGAGTCTGAAGCTGGTGTGGCATCGGGCTCGGGCAGCCTTCTTAGCATCAGCCCCGTATCTGAAATAACATCGAGCGACTTTGGTGTTTCAGTGGAACAAACTGACGTGAACACTTTCCAGCTCAAGAACAGCCAGTACAAGGTTGTTGTCAAGGGCGGAGTGATCACATCGCTCTACGATATCCAGAACGACCGCGAGGTTATCGAGCCGGGCGAAAAGGCTAACCAGTACGTCGTCTTTGACGACAAACCTCTGTACTGGCAAGCTTGGGATGTTGAAGTATACCATCTTGATTCTCGTAAGGAACTGCCTACTGGCGAGACTACCATATTCGAGGCGAAGCCACACCGTGTCACCGTAGCCACCACTATTCAAATCAGCGACAAGAGTTCTATCACGAGCTACATTAGTCTCTCGGCAATTGTTGGCGATGAACAGACGGCTGTTGTTTGCCGGGCCGAGGTTGATTGGCATGAGAGCATGACTTTCCTCAAGGTTGAATTCCCAGTGACCGTTCGCAACACTGAGGCTTCGTACGAAACGGCATACGGCATCACACGTCGCCCCACACACTACAACACTAGGTAAGATACTCGACCCACATCAATATCTTTTGCATAAGCCATTTATACTGACATATTCATGATAGCTGGGATATGGCCAAGTTTGAAGTTTGCTGCCACCGCTTTGCCGATCTGTCCGAGGCTAACTACGGTGTTTCTATCCTCAATGATTCCAAGTACGGCTTTGCCACTGTCGGCAACCTGATGCGTCTTTCGCTTCTTAGATCGCCAAAGGCCCCTGACGCGCATGCAGATATGGGCCACCATTCTATCTCCTGGGCCATATTACCGCACAAGGGACCTCTAGGTACATCCACCGTGCGTGCTGCTTTTGAACTCAACAGTCCTCTCCATGTCGTGCAACGCACCAAACAAGATGCCCAGGCAATGAGTACTTCGAAGCATCCCGTCCAGTTGGTTGGTGACGACTCTCTCGTTCTCGACTGTGTCAAGAGAGGCGAGGATGACGAGGATGTTAGTGTGGGAGAGCTGCCGACGCGAAAGGGCAAGAGCGTGGTTATTCGTGTGTATGAAAGTCTAGGCGGTCATTCTCGGGCTACTGTCAACACGATCTGGCCTATCAAGTCGGCACAGAAGACTAACTTGCTGGAAGACAAGATTGCGTCTGTGGAAACACTGTCGGAATCGTCATTCCCTATTAGTCTGCGCCCATTCGAGGTGGCTACGTATCGTATTGAGGTATAAGCATAGCATTATAGTATCAGCCCAAACAATGTGGATTTTCTTGAGTCATGTATATGAATTTACATGTAGTTATGTGAAATTACCAATTTTTGAACAGATGGAAATAAAGATGTTATGGATGTTTAAAATCACCGACAAAAAACTGTGCATGCTATCTGTAAGTTATCAAGACTTTCGAAAAGGCCATCAAATAAGAAAGAAAAAAAACACCAATAAAATACATCGTCAATATGAACTTTCACAAAAAACCAAAGGAAAATTGTTCAGATTATATGCTTTTTTTTCTTTTCTTTTCTTTTTCTTTTTCTTTGTTTAGTCAGACATGACATCTACAGCATCTTCGACTAAATGAATCAACTCGTCGATATCTGGTCGATCAGCGGGTTCCAAAGACAAACATTTGCGTACTATATCCTTGATAGGTTCAGAGATAACAATATCGGACTTTGGACCAGCGACGCCGCTCGCAGCGTCTTGCTGAGCCTTTTTCAAGTTAGCCGCAGTTCCTTGACGCTTCACGCTGGCCGGGCCTTGGTCGGGGAAACGCCAGTCGCCGCCGAGGACACATAGACTCAGTGAGCCGCCGGTCTCGTCAGAGCGGGCTTCGAAGGGGGATTTGCCGACGAGGCAGGCGTACAAGGTGCAGCCGAGGGACCAGATGTCGACTTTGGTGTCGATGACAGTGCCGGTGTGTACGTCGAATAGTTCGGGGGCACGGTAGGGCATGGTGCAGTGTTCGGCGGCCGTGTCTTGTACGGCGATGGCCTGTGAGTGGGAGGTGACGGGAAGTGGCGAGGGGGCGACGGAGCCGAGGTCCATGAGAATCGGGCTGGTGCCGGAGTCGTCTATCATGATGTTGCCGGGCTTGATATCGCGATGTGCAAATGATGTGGTGTTGCCTAGTGCCGCTGACGAGGAGGCACCCATTAGTGGCCGTTGCTGGGCCGTCTCGTAGTCTCCGTCGGGGGCACTGGCAGCGCTGGACGCCGTCTTGGTCGAGGTTCCCTTGCGTTTATTGCCGTTGTTTTTGCGCAGTGGCTTGCCGGTTTCCGGATCGTCAGAGTCGGAGTCGGAGTCGGAAGGGTCCTCGTCCGCCTCGTTTCCCATGCGCATACGCTCAATGGGCCGCGCCGCACTACTGCTGTTGCCTGCACCCTTGTATTGATGCATGGCTTTGAGAGCTCGGCATACACCGAGGAAGAGAACCATGAGCTTGCGTTCTGGGAACTGCGTGCCGTTGACGAGGTTTGCGTTGATCATGTCTTGCAGATTGCCGCGCTTGTAGTATGGTAGAAGTACGTAGACGGTCTTGCCCTCTTCGCCGCCGCCGCGCTCGGTCGCAATGCTATAGTCAATGCTGTGGATGATGCCGGGCGTGCCGTCAAAAGCCCGATAGGCTTCGACTTCCTTCATGGCTAGCGCGACAGACTCGGCGCCGAACGGACAGCGGATCTTCTTGAGAGCGAAGACCTCTTCGTTGGAGATGTCTTGCACGAGATAGACGTAGGAGAAACCGCCCTGCAAGTAGAGCAAAGATATGTCAGTAGCTACAATGTACGTAGAGACAGAGAAAATAGTGGTGAGCGCTTACCTCGCCGAGAAGTCGCATGATCTTTAATCTCCGGTTGTTGATCTTCAGCGTTGGTGATCCGGCGAAGCAACTGAAGCAGCCGCCGAGCGAAGCAACGAGATCCAATATGGCATGCGCCATGGTGTTTGAGATGGTCAGAGAATTGGCTGTCTTTCTAGATGTGTAGAGATTATAGGCAGATGGATAGATATGCGAGGGCTTCGGCAGCAATTGGAAGCAGTTTTGAGTCTTTTATGATGGAAGATCGTGGAGCAATCGAATGGATCGGACGCCTTAGCAGTGGGTGGTGTGTAGGTTATATATATGTGGTGATCGTGGAACGATTGTCTGGTTTCCGCGGCCAGATAATCGGTTATACAAAGCAATTGTCGAAATAAAAATACAAATAATCACTATTCGAAACCAATAGGCAAAAAAAGCTCAAAACAATCAAATACGGCCTTGGTCTTTGTTAGCTCTAAGACGTAAGAAATAAAGCTGTCGGCTACTGTGTATACTGTACATTCGTACGTCCAATCGATAGTGCCTGCGTTTAGAAGCTCAAACAGGTGCTCAAAGAACGTGTTGAAACTACTAAACGTGGCCTAGCAGCCCCGCTTTAATGGGCTGAGCTGCGCTCTGATTCGTCACTAATGGGCACCGTCTACAGACTTTGGCTGACTTAATTGCGAGAAATAGATGCTGCCGTGTAGTAAAGGCGTTGGTTTATTAGCATTGGAAGCGTTGTGTCTTGTTATATTCAATCGCTTAAACTACTCAACAGACTAGATATACGCTGTTCACACTGTACCTCAAAGCGAGTAGTACGGGCAGCACTCTCTGTCTGCATACTTATGGCCAGTCGGCTATTCATCGGAGTAATACAAACCAACCAACGCAATTAGATTTGAAAGCGAACTATCGTGAAGATCGAGAAAGAAAGCCTAGATCGAAGTAATTCCCAACCGCCTTCACTTTTGCGCTCCATTGACTCGGTCCACGATATTCAAAAATGGCCTCCAAAGCTGTGGCCAAAGCCGTCGCTGGCGGTGTCGTGGATATTTCCCAGGTACGCTGCGATTCCTCCTTCGTTCAGCTCAGGACTTATTCCCGCCTAAGCCATTCTCCGCAAGATGCCCCCTCACGACTCTAGGAAGCCTTTGGTCGCCTCTAGCTTAGCTAGCGCGGTCCAGATCCAATTGGTCAATTTGCTGGAGTTATATACTATCTACAAGCTTATAATCACGATCAGAGCCAGCCACAATTATCAGTAAAGCTAATACATCCGGGTTCCTTGCCATGTACAGAAATACACCCTCCAGTCGACGGGCATCTGGGAGACCATTCGTCGCTTCTTTGCCATTGACCCCAACCGATCCAATGGTGTGCCGCTAAACCCGCTGAACCGTCTACCGGCCCCCGGTTCCATCGACCCTACCACTTACCACGACCCCGTGACCTACCCGGCTGGCGACATTGCCGGAAACCCGTACTGGAAGCGTGATCATCGCCGCAGTTACCCGCAGCTCAGCGTCGTCACACAGCCTAACGTTGTTAGTCTGCTGACTGTCGGCAGCGCTGCCGCACCCAAGACCGAGCTGATTGGTGAGGCTGGCGAGAAGGCCCTGGTCGCGGCGGTGGAGCAGGGCAAGGGCGGAATTGCGGCGTTTATGGAGAAGAATGTGGATGTCGCCGCCAAAGATGTCTTCATCAACGGTCTCCCGCCGACGCCCAGCGGTACAAGCCTAACGAAGGGCAAGTGGGATGTTTATAACTACAAGGTTACCGAGAACTCCTACCCGCACCGGTAAGTCCATGTGAACAGTGTCAGCGGCGATCACTAAGCCTGTGATATCATACAATCGACTACTTGATATCTAACAATTTTCTTGTTTTTTAGTTACCAAGTTCGGTCTTTCCAATAGATGATACGCTGAATCAATCGTTGGACAATGATGCCCAAGTACAGACGCCAGCCCTTTGATATGCAGCAGGCAACGCTCAACACCAGGCTTTCTCAATCATGTAGCTCGATATCAGCCGACTCAGATGATGTATATATATATTTATATTTCCGCATTACTTTCTCGATATGTCAAAGGCGTGAAAATATATCATGTACCTTGTGTCCCAATTAAACAGCACTGTTCGTGTATACTCTGTATTACAGAAGCGCTCGGCGGTCTTCTTATATACTATGCGGTATCCCAAAGATCCAAGTCCAAACTCCCAACGCCACGCTTTCTGTCGCTGACCCGTAAAACGATAAAAACAATAAAAACGCCCTTCAGGAAGTAGGCGCCTGAGGTCCTCCGCGCGACTTTTCTGCGATGATCCGGTCAATGATCTTGGCTTTTCCCTGGGCGCGCTTGAAGCGGTCGTCGAAATCGTTTACAGCCTCGTCGGTATTATCTGTAGACAATGTTTCCGGTTCCATGAGATCGTACAGTGCCAGGACATTCTTCTCTAACCGAGGATTTTGAGTGACCGGCGGAAGACACTTTTGCGTTTCCGGTGAAGGAGATGAAGAGGGGATACGGTTGCCAAGAACGACGGCTTTACTAAACAGACGGCCGCTCTCGAGGAATTTGTCGAAGCCGTTGGTCATGCCAAAGGTGCGGCCTTCCACTTTTCCAGCTATGATGCCGTCGGCAAAGCCCTCTTTGTAGGCCTTGTCGTAGATGGCATCTTCAAGGTTGAATGTGTCTTCGAAAAGATCGTCTGACATTTTTGTGGCTAAAATGATATAGAAGTGATAAGTAAATCGTTAATGTTCAATTTTTTGTGCGACAAAGAACAAAAGAAGTTGTGATTTGAAATTTACTAAATAAATGGTGGGGCTCTACTTTTACTCTAGTCAAAATTCCATGTAGGATTTCTCCACTGACAAATTCATTAATTCAGGTGGTTTCCGTATCAGCACTATAGAAGCTCTTCTTTCATTATATACATTTCTCGGTATATCTATCGGATAACAAAGCCACCGTTAGCCGAGACGACCTGTCCAGTACACCAAGCCGAGTCCGGAGTGCACAACATGCTGACCACCCCGGCAATTTCTGAAGTGTACGCCGGCCGGCCACCCGCCGTCTTGGAATAATCCAACACAGCCTGAGAATCGATGCCCGGGCGCTCACGCATCAACGGCGCAGCCTGGATAAACGGCCGAATCATATCCTTGAACTCCTCTGTATTACTCTCGTACATCGGACCCTCCACAGGACCCGGATTGACGGCATTCACCGTGCATCTTTCGGCAAGTTCTCGCGCCCACGTGCGCATCATCGCTTCCACAGCCGCCTTGGTACCGCCATACACGCTCTGGCCGAGGAAGCCGCAGCTGCTGCTGACCGAAGATATGTTGATGATACGCCCGCTACGGTCTGTGGGCAAGTATGGCACAGCGGCCTGTACAAGCAGTAGCGGACCGAGCACGTTGACGGCATAGCTAAACTGGAAGTCTTCGACTGTGACATCCTCGATGCGGTTATTGCGGGCTACGCCAGCGTTGTTGATTAGAATATCAATCTGGAATTTACCCGTGGCGGAAGTAAAAGCTTCTTTAGTCTTGTCGATGAGGATCTTGGGGCCCGTTGGGGTACCGACGTCGGACTGGATGATCACGGCCTTGATGTTATATGTCTTGGCTAGATTGTCCGCGTGGGCTTGGGCACCAGCTTGAGACGAGGCGGATGTATAGCCGAGAACAACATTGGCGCCCTTTGAAGCTAGATTCTCGGCAATGGCAGCGCCAATTCCTACACCATCATTGTTAGTAGAGAGCTTATTAGTGATATCGCAGTCTTGCACCTACCGCGAGAACCGCCGGTAATCACGGCAAGTTTTCCCTCCAGGACGCGAGACATGTCGTAATTAATGTATGTAAGAAGACAGGGTATGTATATATGATGAATTTTCTTATGAGGTCATCTGTTGTGCTATTTGGAGGCTTATTCTGAGGCTCAAGATGTACCAAAGAATGATAACGGCAAAACCAACCTGCTTAGAATATTAAACGAGAGCTTCTTATTTATATATGTATAGTATATGCTCCAAATATAGAGACGCGAAGTTCCTATCTTTGTCATATCTCTTCTACCTGCAAGAAGGCCCCGCTTCGTTTGCCGCTGTATTGCGACTTGCTCTCCCGAAGTAGTTGCTAGTTCTCACTTGTTGCGCGCCAATGGGAAGCCAGAAGCGCAAGCGATGTTCCATGCGTCAGCTAGGACGACCTTTGCGGCTTTTGGCTGTATTTACGAGATATGAATCCATATACTTGGAAAATATCTGTTTATGATAAGATCGCTATTACGAACATATCATACTACGTTACGGCAATAACTGCTTCTCATCGAGAAACCTTGAGAGTCGTGATGATGCACTGGTAAAGTCTTAGGGTTCAAAGGTCAAGTTAGCTAACCTTGCAGCTACCAAAACCTTAAAGTGAAATTGAACCACCCCACCATAGAATGGATAGAGCCTTATGTAGAATGATTCATTGCTACCCCCCCCACCATTTTGGATAGCCTTGTCATCGGCCAATAAAACAAAACTGACGACATTGACGACCTCATAAAATTTAGCTTGTGGTATATTTCTACCCTCCGAACCAACCAACCGGCAAACTCCAAAGCCAAAAAAAAAAAAACGTCTAAACATGGATATCCGCGTGCTCAAAGTATCGGATGTGCCGCTCATCCAGCATGCCAACATCGAGAACCTGCCCGAAAACTACTTCCTCAAGTACCATTTGTACCACGCCCTATCATGGCCACAGCTCAGTTTTGTAGCCGTTGATATTGCGCGCCCGAAGAAGACGCCGTATGATTACCCACACATTGTCGGCTACGTGTTGGCCAAGATGGAGGAAGAGCCGGCAGACGGCATCAAGCATGGCCACATCACCAGTTTGTCTGTCATGCGCACACACCGCAGATTGGGAATTGCTGAGAAGCTGATGCGCCAGAGTCGTAAGTGTTCCTATGCCTCAAACAAGAAGCCGTTAATGTCTATCCGCTTTGTGTTAGACTCAAGAGAACGCGTCTGGCCTGAAACAACCTCCAGAAGACCATGTAGAACAAAGCTAACTTCGTCTCTCTTTACTACAGAACAAGCCATGGTCGAAACCTTTGGCGCCGAATACGTCTCTCTACACGTCCGTGTATCCAACAAGGCCGCTATCCACCTGTATCGCGAAACCCTCGGTTTCAAGACCGACAAGGTCGAGGCCAAGTACTATGCCGACGGCGAAGATGCCTTCAGCATGCGTCTGGAACTCAAGTACATCCGTGAAAAGATTGAAGAGGAGGAGGCGCTAGACGAAGGTGAATCTGTCGGTGATATCGGCCGTGCCGCTGACGCAGCGGACGATAAGCGTCAAGCTAAGGCTGGCTCCAAATCAACAGATGTAGAAGATTTGGTTGAAAAGGTATCAGCTATTTAGATTATGGGCAATATTACCCAAAAACAAAAAATAACCCAATAATGGACCGGGTTCTTATTTCATATTGGGTTTGTTTGGAGAAAATAGGCTAGACTTCATATCAAATACCCGTCAATATCAAAAACAAAGAGAAAACCAAGATATACAAATCACCATGCACTAATGGCATTTCCATCTACCATATCTTATAGAGTAGACAGATTCAACAAGACGTAGTTCTTTCAAGATTATTATGGCCCTTTTATATAGGGGAGATTTGAAGTTTTCAGTTTACAAATGGTAGACTATATGAAAATATATCACTATCTGTCTATGTCATTACTTCCCTAATCCAGATTAAACATATGGAATTCGAAGCGATTTCCCTTTTGGACCTATCCTAACTATATCAATATCGTATCGTATAGTCCACCTATTTTGGCATTAGTCCTTTTCGGGTTTTACTTATTTCTTCGATGCTAGTTCACTTCGAAGATGGCATTAATTCGAATGTGTCCCTCTCAATTTTTATCACCTCTCTTTTTTTCCCAAGTCTACCACAAGTGGAATTCAACATCCTCAGCCTTGTAGTGTTCCATGATCAAACTGCTCAGATGGTTTTGGCAGTGAGCGCCACTATACAAAAATGTTAGTATTCAGAATATCAGTAAGATGATTCTCATAGGTCACTTACAGGTTGCTAATATACATGTTGATCAACTCAGCTGGGATGACTTCCGTTAACGGCTGGCGGACAATGATATTATCGCAGACGAGCGAACCGTCTTCAAAGGCCACAGCATTCGATGGGTCTGCCCACTCTACCAACGCATTTTCGTCAAAGGGGCTATCTGGGCTGAGCTGGTAGATGCCACCTAGAACTACAACGGGCCGGCCGTAATCCTTGGCAGCTTGTGCAATAGCACCAGTGCCAGCATCCAGAATGACGTTTCCGTTGGCCAGGATAGCGCGAGCACCAACAACCACACGGGTCACTAGCGGCATATATGTGCTCATACCCGACGCCATGATATTAATTACGGGAATTCCTGCTTTGGTTAGTTCGCGGCGGAAGCTCTCGTAGGCTACACGCTCCTTCTTCTCGGCGCAGCTACCCATGCCAACAGCACGGGATTCGTAACCGCGCGGGCCGGCCTTGCAGGCAATAAGCACGGTAAAGCGGCGTTTCGAGGCAGCCTTGGAAATGAAGCGTGTCACGACGCTAGAAGGTTCGTGAACTAACACGTACTCGCCAGGGCGGATGTGCGCCTCAGCGAAGCCGGCGATTTGCTCGGCGACCTGGTCTATCTCATCCTTCATCTCTTCGATGGCGTTCATGATCTCGGAGCGTAATGAGTCAATGTGGGCGGTTCTACCGCTGGGACCGCGCGGCGTCGAAGCACCCGAGGTCTTGGCCGGGCTAGCAAATGCAGTGCCGGCTGGCGATGCAGACAGGATGTTGAAAAGAGACTTAGGAGTGTTGAAGGAGCTAATGGCGGACATTGTTGGCTGGCGCAGCAGACGCGGGGGCGCAATGTTGCCCAGCGTCTCATCGATAGTGATGGATGGGGCGTGGTGTGAAGAGAAAGAGGCCGGCGACGGGGCCTGCTGTTGCGGTGACCGGGCACTGTCGTAGACATCGGAGGCGGCATCGCTAAAGCCGTCATTGTCCCGGTCTTCCTCGGCCTCGTCACGGATCACGCTGAGAACCCGGCGGACGATGTTGACAATGGAAAGTTCCTTGGGCAGGGCATCGGCAAGACGCTTGCCCACCCGGCAGATCTGGGCCATGAGCTGGTCTTCGTCAGACCATTTTGAGTACTTGACTACTTGGAAGAGTAAATGCGAGGTAGCTATGGCGCAGTCTCTAGACCCCGTGATCTGGCGTCTCTTAAATAGCCTGTAAACGGGAGACGGCATGATATAACATCGTTAGACATGGTCATTGGATTTAGATAAAAACAGACTGTTTCTTGTGATATGTAGCGGTGTATTTGGTTGGGATAGGTAGACAATGCATGAGGAATCAGCCAGTACAAGAGTTGTCACAATGTTGTCGGTAGGACTTACGACACCAAATTCTCGATGCTAGCTTCAAGCGGGCGCGAGTTGACAAAGCGGATGAATTTGCTAAGATCGGGCATATGGCCCGCGGAGTTGGAAGCCATGATGGCGGATGTGTGACAAGACGGCAGAATAATAGGGTTTAAAAAGATACACGGTGCCAATATTCAGGCGGTTATGTGAAGGAAAGAGTCCGGACACAGGTCTCACCGGCTTGAAGGCATGCAACTCTGAGCTGCAGGTTGGTTTGATGACTACGGGTGAAGAAGTGAAGTTCGGATACAAAGTACATTCGGAGACAGAAAAGACAAAGGCGGTGACACAGACTAAGTGAAATATTGTCAGAAAAAAAATAGGGTAGGAATGTTGTAAACCAGTAGTTCTTTTTTAAGGAAAGAACAAAAAAAAATGTGAGTGAAGAACAGGAGAAATATCGTGGTACATGTAGTCAGTTCTTGCTCTTTGTTTGCGCAGTTGCCGATTCCAGGTATGGCTCCAGAAAAAAGTTCGAAAAAAAGTGAACATGCCAAAACCGTTCAGGAAGCTGTGAGTCAAAGATTTCTAGCAAATAACAACGCAAATGCCATTAAACCCTAATGTCGGCTGTCGTCATGCGCTAACCCAGCTGCAGCTTTGTTAACTCGAGAGCTTTAAGCTTGCTTCCTGTTTTCGCAATGTGGGCTGACTAAGCACATTGTTCTGATCGGTATGTCTGTGTGTACAGCGTTACAGTAGCTATCAGTAGTATCTTGACAATCTAGTAGGCATACAAAGAAAGTCGACTTGTCTCTACGACTGTGTTGCCTATGATGCGATGCATTGAAGTTAGAGTGGATGCATACAGCAGCAACACCAAACTAACCCTTAGAAGCATGGGTTAGCTAGCATTTTACTTAACGCCACAACTATCCCAGCTAATCACAGGCCCGGCCCAGCCCACCTGACGGATTGACTGCTCAACGACCATTGATATTGAAATATTTCAATGGTGATGCTGGATTGGACTAATAGTTAACAATGTACTTCTCTCCACAGGGATATCCAGACAACTACTCGTGGGCGTCTAGTGGCGTGCTATTTCACATGCTTCTTCACATGCTTATCATTGGAGACGATAATTGGCGTATGCAGTAGGTAGCAGTGGTTGCTGCAGCTGCAGTTCTTGTCAAAGCGGAGGGCTAGCTAGTCGGTGATCAGATGCTATCAAAGAAGCAATTCAAACAGGAACTATGAAGACAAAAGTTTTCCGCATATGAGGCACATATGTAATCTGCACGTCTGCATGAGCGCAGAACCTCTTCTCTGGGCTGACTTGGCACGAGGTTCCATGGTGAGAGCCATGTAGCTGTTCTTGACCGGCCAAGGCTATCTGAGACAGGTTAGATGCACGTCAAATGGTATGGATGTGGTATAAAAGAAGTGAGGGAGATATATCTGTAGAAGATGTGTGTCTTGATATAGGTTGGCATAGAAAGGCGACTTGGTGGTTGAGCTGATAGCATAGTGCGAAATCAGGTATATCAAGGTGACATTGTCCGGCACAGCGTCTCTTGGGCATCATGCCTACCTAAGATGAAGTATACGATATAAATGGCATACACAAGGAAGAATAGTAACTTTTCTGGGTATCGGCGATTGTGTGTAATTGATGAAATTGGCCTTTATTTGACTTGATCAGAAGCTAGATGCTAAATCAACAAACAACATAAACAAAACGGCCAGTAAATGACAGGACAGGATGTCCGAGATTCCATAGTTTAACAAGCTACACAAATGTATAAAGAATTGCAGGCTTCCAGACTGCTTGTGGCATTTGACCTATAGTATCTGGCTATCATAGTATGCATATGTATGTATACTACAGGCATAATATGGCCTAGATGTAGATCCCGCCACCTCAACAAGTAGGGAACATTTGACATTTGATATCGACACTTATGATCTTGCTTTTTCTTCTACAGAGAATAGCTGTACAGACATATTGTTCAAGCTATTCTTATCTTTCTGTTTGTGATATCGGTTCTTCTTGACCCTCTTTGGGACCTTAAGACAGGGTGTTCAGCGTTATGATATACAGCACCTACCGCTATAATTTGCTACTACTATGCACTGTAAGATCATAACTGTTGAGGATACGATACCTAACATGTTGAGTTGAGGCTGGTAAAAGAACGACCAAAAAAAAAGCCCAAAACAAGTGCTGTATCGAAAATCAAGAATAAAAATAAAAATACAATCCCGAATTCCCCTGGCCAACAGCTTCCCTTGCAGTAGAGACAAAACATAAAAAATACATAACTTGTAATCTGAAATTTAATCATCAAAATAAACCACGTCCAAAAAAGCACAACTGACTTTGCTTCTACAAGTTCTTGTCCTAGTATCTTTTTTTGCAACGCCATCGCACACTCGTTTCTTGCTAAGCACTCACGATCTCTATTTTTTCTTCTATTTTCTCTATACTCTCCTCTAGTTGCTACATATTCTTCCAGGCTAGATCTTGTGCTGTGGCAGACTTGGCCTTGATATTCCGGATACAGTTCCGATATCGATTCAAGTTTCGTCTTCTATAGTCGCCAACCCGTCCGCTCACTTGGTTGTCCGTTACCTTGGCTCATCGATCTCTCCTCGGTTGGGCCACCATCTATCTACGCCTGCTGTTGCTACCGTCCCTTATTACTCCTATCTCCCTGGGGCAGGTTGGCTGCTATCGTTCGACTGTTTCGATCTTATCCTAGACTACTCGACTCCCTCGATCTAGATCCATCTCGGCTCCCAATCGTTGCCCATCGCCATCGTTTGCCATCTGACGGCAGTTTCTTCCGCCGCTCGTCTTTAATTAGTCGAGCCGTGCCCTTTCTTTCTGCTGTGTCTAGATACTGCATCTCTCGACCCTATAAACACATCGACGTCCATATCACACCCAACAAACGCCGCTATACAACTCCCTATGGCTGTGTTGCCCGAATCATGAACTCGCTCAACATTCTTTCTTCGCGAGTCTCGCCGCAGAACTCTCCTGCCCCATCGCGCACGAACTCTTTTGGCTCATTAAGTCTTGTGCGGTCCATCGAAGATCTCCAGGGCCGTACTTCTTTTGACGACACCCCCGAAGGCACGCCGCCTGCCGATTCAAGCCCCCAGCCCATCCCCCTCGATGACCCTGATACCATCTCAACCCTAGCGCAAGGCCCAAATCCACTCAGCGATCCCGATCCGCTCTTCGATCCAACCGAATCCACCCCTCTGCTCGGCGAGAAGCCGTCCGCCGCCTATCATTGGCTTTCTCTGCCTCAGCGCATCATTGCTTCCATTAGTGCTTTGCGCTGGGTGCTTTCAACCCTTTTAGCTCCTTTTGTTTATCTTGCGGCTATGTTCTATGATGTTGACGGCTGTTTCCGTCCCCTACTTCCATTTCGCAAATTGTTCGGGGCCTTGGGCCTAGGCTCGTCTTCCTCTTCCAATACAAAGCCGAAGACAGGCGAGAAGCAAGGCCGGCCAAGGTCAGGGACAGGCACTCAGCGCCATAGAAGGAAGCCTACGTCGTCATCTGGTTCGGCGTCAAATGCGCACAGGAACTCACTCGCCAACATGTCCTCTGACTCGGACGCGCCCGCCCCTCGACGGACCTCTCGAAGCACACAGTCTAGTGACCCCCTGACTACCGATGTCGCTAATGCTTCTGTCGCACCTGCTTCACGATCCATCAAGATTCGAGTTCAGATGATCGACGAAGCTCACAAAGAGCGCCGCCATAGAAAGACGGCCTCCTCTATATCTCGTGCTAAGGGCGACAACCCCTCTGCTCCCGATATCTCTTCACAGATCAAGTCGCCAACGTCACCAGCAAGTGCAATCACTAAATATCCTCGTGCTCCCGCACCCCCACGGCCTCTAATTCCCCGGCGCCAACCCTCATATCTCAACATCGAAGGCGGACCACCACCGGAGCACCAGAAGACACTTATCCTAGATCTTGACGAAACTCTAATTCACAGCATGTCTAAGGGAAATCGACTTGGATCCGGCCACATGGTCGAGGTCCGGTTGACCACAACTTTCGTTGGTACTGGTGGCCAAACTGCTGTTGGCCCTCAGCACCCAATTCTTTACTACGTTCACAAGCGCCCACACTGCGATGACTTTCTACGAAGGGTAAGACATCTCGAAGCGCCTCCTATGCCATCCCCTTTCTAAACGACTACTAATACTGTTGTCCTCTATAAAGATTAGTAAATGGTATAAACTAGTTGTCTTCACGGCTTCCGTTCAGGAATATGCCGATCCGGTCATTGACTGGTTAGAGTCAGAGCGCAAATACTTTTCTGGTCGTTTATACCGGCAGCATTGCTCTTTTAGACAAGGTGCCTTCATAAAGGATCTAAGTTCCGTCGAACCGGATCTAAGTAAAGTCATGATACTAGACAACAGTCCGTTAAGCTACATGTTTCATCAAGGTAGGTCAAGCAAGCAACTTCGGACGTCCTATCATCATGAAGCTATTCAGTTACTAATATAGTATGTCTCAATTATAGACAATGCCATCCCAATCCAAGGCTGGATCAACGACCCAACAGACAACGATTTACTTCATCTCGTGCCGTTACTCGAAGGTCTACAATATGTTTCTGACGTAAGGGCATTGCTCGCTCTGCGTGGTGGTGAAGATGGACAGCACATGGCCTAAAATACACCAAAAAAAAGAAAAGAACACAAACCAAGAAACAAACAACAACATGAAACAGCCATGTCAACGATTGATGAAGCCATGAGGCAGCGTAGAGTGCCAGAACATATATAACTCGCCTTGTTTTTTTTTCCTGTGTGTTCAACATACTCTTTGCACCCCAATGCCATATCTTTTCTTATTCTCTATTCCTCCACATCTATCTCTTCTTCATTATCTATTCATTGCTACGATATGCTATTCTATCTCTTTCTTTGTTCATTTTGGATTTACTGCATTGTTGGATCATTTGCTTTTTTCTGTCTTTTAGTTTTTGGAGGGTGGGGTCAACCACTTTTATTTCTCGTCTTTCTTTGCTTTATATTCTTTTTATATTTTAGTCACGATAGGACAATAATTGCCTAACCTGGGCTTTCTTTCAGCCAAAAAATTTTTTCATTCGTGTTACATCTTAAGATTCATGATTTGCCTAGATATTTTATCACTTTAGTGCCCATAGGATAGATGTAGGCACAAAGTGAATTTCATATGCGTATATATATTGAGAGGTTGGGTTTGCTAGCTAGGTTTTTTTTTTTTAATTCATTTATCTTATGGAGCTATAGAGCTATGAAGATGCTAGCCAGGTTATTTAGGCGTGACTTGACAAATGCTACATAGTGAGGTCTTCTCATATAGAAATTAGTCCTTGTTATAATACGGCATCATTATTATTTCTTTTGGTTCCCACCTCCACCTATAATATAAATTGCACATATATCTTGTGATGGCTTGCAGTTTCTCAACTAAGTATATTTCAAAGATACATTCTGCAATGAACCCTTACGATGGCCAAGAGACGTATAGAAATACCTGATTATCTATATGTCCGCTTTTATACCTGTTTGAATGGATACCGAATGCGGAAGCGGGAAGATCAAGCTAGGAACAACTATAATGCATATTTGCCTCCCTTGCCTGGTTTAGCTGGAATTTTCGTTAATTAGCTATGTCAACATAATTATACGATGCAAAGAATTGCTGTAGTGAACATAAAAGATCACTTGAATGCCTTTCATAGTGACTGTATTCAAGCTGATCGCCTTGAATCCAGATGCAAATAATAATACATTATTTTATTTCCGTTTCCGCTTCCCTTCCTCATTACGCTTCCTATTGTTCAAATTACCCCTAGAATTTCAGTCTTGTAACGTAGGGGCTCTATAGTGCAGCTCTGGCTCAAGGGACTTATAGTATTAGTATATACTTTTTGTGAAAATGGAGTCGATAGCTTAAGGAGAGAAATATACTGTGCTCTCGGGTATATTTTATATCCGGCGGTCCCTATAAACGGCAAAACTAGAAACTTTCTCCAAGTATCTAGGAGGAAAGAGAGATGGGGAACGGAATAGTTATGTATATCATAGTCATCTAACGCCTTTTGTGATATCTCAATAAGAGGTAGCACTGTGCAAATGGTCACGAGCGAGTGATATAGCAGAGTCAAAATCTGTATGGAGGCATTATAGAACATTTCTGATGTATGGATGATTGCGAAATCTTTTACAAATCAAGAAGGCACCAACGGGATCCCTTTACTTATATCCAGTTCAGCAAGGATGTGCTATTAGTCATGACTCTTAGGCACTATCCTAGCACAGCGCTGTACATCTGTATACACACATAGCACATATTGGCCCTTGTGCTCTTAGTTGTATATTATTCAGGTGTTGTTGGTATGGGCAAGAGCACAAAAGCGAAAAGCAAGGGAGGATACGATCACGATCTAAGATTAGAGAATAGAGAGAAGAGAGTAAGAAAGTCTCGCAGAGATGATGTCAGTCATACAAGATAGCCCATGCCCTCTCTATATTTCCCTAAATTGTATTATGTGAGCATGGCCCCGGTTCGTCAAGCTACCCATTTTCTAGGAGGAAGAAAATATGACGACAAAGTTGTGTTTGATGAAGTAACGTTTGAGTCTTTTGGCCGTACTAACACATGCATACCATGTCATTCATGTGGGCTGTTAGTGACTTACACCACCACGGTTTGACCCCACAGCTTCGACCCGGATGCAGTAAAGCCCCGGGTGGATTTTAACAACAGCAGAGGCAGCTAGCATGGTAAGTGAGAGTTGACATCACTTTGAGACACTGACGATCTGGCCTCGTCTGGAGTTGCAAAGAGAGGGCAACACTGAAAAGAAGAAGAAGAAGATATTGACCAGTAATTCTAGCTATAATGCTACCATAGACGAGCCCGTTTCTGTCTTGTCGTTCTTCCAGAATGCACATCGATATGGAGCAAGTAACGAGGGGGGCCTTCGCCACAAGCAAGAGGGAGTACTTGTGGAATGTATGGATATGCAAGCAAAGTTAAATGTTTCTCTACTCTAGCACAAGCTTGGCCAGTTCCGCTTTCAGAGGCAAAAAGTAAAGGAACAAGAAAGAAGAAGCTCGCTTTAACGGCTCCCCTCTCATAGTCCCATGGTATAGTGCATGTGTTCCTGGTAAACACGGGATACTAGGGAATCAGCGGCAATGACGAATGAACGAATGACGAATGAAGCTCTCCTTCCCGAAACTGCGACTGCCCTTTGGGGGGAACTGTTGACATAAAAAGGCCTTGTGCCCCGTCTGTCTCTTCTTTGCCTTCTCGCCTCTTGATGTTTGCTTCCTTTATCTTCTCCACTACATCGTCTCATCGCCAGTTTTTGTTGTCCTTTTCATCTTCTTCTTTATAATCATATCCTAGATATATCACGCAACACCGCCAAAATGGGTTTCACTAATAGCTTCGCTCCCATTCTTCACTGTAAGCTTTCGTCCCCAACTCACCGCCACTCACGCCAACCTCGAGGACACGAACGTGTTAAACTCCTAGAATTCTGCCTACTAACGTGTTCTTCTTTCTCTCTTGTTACAGCTGGCTTCCCTAAGGTCAAGCCCTCGGCTATCCTGCTAGGCACTGCCTTTAACCACGCCACCGAGCTCGCCGTCCTATCCCCCATCTTTGGCGAGACTTACAAGCGCGCCAAGGTCTCCAACACCAAGGAGGAGTTCATCAAGTCCAAGGAGGCGTCCGGTGCCGCTCTCGTCTGGAGTAGCTCGCTGATTGGCTCTGCTCTGCAGAGTTATGGTGTCGGTGCCCTGATCAACGCCACCGGAACCCTTAGCTACACTGGCGCTGCCTACCTGGGCGGTCTGGTTTTCCTGGCAACCTCTGCTCCTGGTGTAAGTCTTTTTATCCTTTTGTCTAGCTTTGCTGCAATAGGCTCATTTACTAACTAATACTCTTTGTTTCACAGTACATCTCCCAGGTCTTCGCTGAGCGCCGCCCTCTGGACACCGTTGGTGTCAGCGTTGCCGCCAAGTTGATCGAGTCTCTCGGTCTTTCTTTGCTACTGACCTGGTGGGGTACTCGCGGTGACCCTCTAGATAGCTTTTTGCACTAAATCATTATAACCATTCGTGCTAAGTTGTAACGGCCACACTGGCTCGTCAGTGTGGCCGAGTATGATTCATTATTTTAGTAATGTGTAGGAGGTTATGGTAGTTAACTCTGCAAGTTTTCGGGAGTTGCCCATAGTTATTAGCCTCTGAATAATTCATCCTTCGAAACCACAATTTGTTTCCAACTCAGTGACTGTTGTAAAGTGTGTTTTTATAGCTGTGATACATGTATTGTATATCTGATCTCTAGGGTTACTACAGGATTTGTGGTAAACATAATTTTTACTTGCTCCTAACTTTCACATATGAGGTGCTGCTATTGTGAGAGGGATGGAGGCCAGACTTGTCTGAGCAGTCCCGGACACCAGGAACACGAAAAACGGGTGCCAGAAAACACGACCCCGCCCGGAGTTGGAAAGGAGCTCTTAGATAATCTCTAGGCTATGAATAAAATCATCATCATAATCAACAACAACATATGAAGGCACCATTGGACTATATTTTTGTGTTTTATCACAACAATATTTCGTATTTAACAAAAGACTATCGTTTTGTGTACATGCTATATGCCTGAACAACGTAAATATCAAATGCCCAGAACGCCAATACCCAGGTTTTGGACGATATACCCTCTCCGTTCTACACATAGGAATCAGGCATACGTCTGAATCCGGAAGATCGAAAGCGTTCTTTTTTGACTAGATAAGATCTCTTTTTTGCCAACATCGAGTGTTTCGAGATATGGATAGTCAAATCGTATCTTGGAACACTGAGAGGGAGGGTAAAGAATCTTGGGGAGACAAATCAAGTAAGAACAGCAACTTCCGGAATGTTTCTTTTTTTTTATATACTTAATACCAAACAAACAGGGACGAAGAAAAAAATTGAGAGAAGTGAAGAAAAAAAAAAGTACAATCGATGGAATGTGGGAGGAGGCTATAACGAGAAAAATGAAAACAGAAGCCCCCAATTTTTTCATGTAGTGATTTAATGCCGAAGAAAAAAAAAACAAGTGAACATGCGTCGTGGTATGTTTGAATGGCTGGAAAAGAATCTGGTGTGTGAAGGAGAGGTAGAAGTAGTAAAGTAATAGAAGGAGATAAAAAACAAACGGGATATCGAAGGAAAATAAATACAGCCGTTTACCATTACAAGTACGCTCAAAGGCAAAAGAAAGAAGTCAAAAAGAGGAACTCTAGAGATGTCTTGGTTGTCTTTATTTGATTCTTTCTTTACCAGAACGACTGCTTGGCAGCCTCCTTCTGAACCAGCTTGATCAGGCTCTGGTAGACCTCAGCGTAATCCTCGGTATCGTCCTCACCGTCCTTGGCAGCCTCGGGGGCCTTCTTGCCGGCAGGGCGTGACTCCATGAGCATAACGACGGAGGTAGGACGCTTAGTCTTGGCAGCAGCGCCCAGCTCGGCACGGGACGAGACGAAGATGAAGGGAACGTTGTGGTCCTCGCACAGCACGGGAATGTGAGAGATGACATCCATGGGCGAGATGTCGGCGGCAATGATCACGATACCGGGGAAGGAGGTGTTGTTGGGCGAGGTAGAGGTGGACTTGCGCAGAGTCTTGACGACCTCCTTGACACCACGCTTCAGGGTGTTGTTGCGGGCGGCTGTACGAGAATGGTGTGTTAGTTGACATTGAGATCTGATAAGGGAAAGTCTGCTGGACAAAGGTTTTCATGGTATAATTCGTTCTCCGCGCCTATAGTCACCGAAACGGCGTAGAGGGGCCGAGAAACAAAAGAGGGCTTGAAGTAGAATATAGGATTATTAACTTACCCTTGCGCGTGCCCTTGAGGACCTTCTTCATGACCTTGTCGTCAGCTAGAGGAACGGCGAAGGGAACCAGAGAGACCTTGGCAATGGTAGGCTTCTCGCCATCCATCTCGACATCATCGACAACCTCGGCAACGGGAGCGATGACGGCGGGAGCCTCAGTGGTCAGGTGCTCATCAACGTGCTCCTCCAGCTTAGAGGGCTTGCTCTTCTTCTCCTTCTTGTCCTTCTTGTCCTTCTTGGAAGACTTGTGGACGCCGTCGACTTCGGACCGCTTCTTATCCTTCTTGTCCTTCTTCTCCTTCTTGGGCTTCTCGGAAGACGCCATTGTGTCTCTAGTATATGTGTTTGGGGGAGGAAGGAGTCAGGAAAGTGATATGAAGAGGTAAAGCGGAAAGAGAAAATTAGTTTGTCAAGTCGAGCAATATGACACTCAAAGTAGACTTAATGTCGATGTTATATAATTTGCAATTTGGTTGATGCGAAAAAGAACAAAAAAAGAGTTGGTGATGGTAAACTTTTTTTTTGGTAGGTTAAGGAATTTCTGTCGCTGTCTCGAAGAAACTTTTTTTTTTGTTATCAAAGCTGCGCCAGTACCCAGATAGGCGATTAGAGTGGGGCCAAATGCAATGCAGAGTCTGTTCGGATCAATAGATTTTCCGATACACGGTGCATATGTGTAGACGTACTGTCAACGACACTGTATATAGGTGCTGACCCATCATTAGCCATTGATTGGTAGAAATCGCATGAACGGAAATTTGGCTAAGTCTTAGTCAATCACACTTTTGCGCCATAACTGCAGCGAGATTGACGCATATATTGTATAATTATTCATGAAATCCGGTCCGGTTTATGTGCCAATTGTAGATGTGCAAATTGGAAAGTCTCTCGAATTAAAGAATTGCAAGGTACATCAAGAGATAACGTCACATAAGAGATCTATTACATGAAACAAAGATGTATATGAGGAAACATGAAAACTATGCTGGCGCAGTCTATTACAGTTCGATTACGAACCAGTGGTATAGAAGTGATATACAAAGTGCTTTAGAGCAAATTTCTTCCGGAGTCCGGGAAATCAAATCGTCTGGGGTAGTTTAGGTTTAGCTGTTCATTAAGCCGGCAGTTTACTCCACATCGGCGAACTCGGCGCGACCGGCCTTGGAGTTCAGGTAGTGGTTGCTGTATTGCACATGTTAGTAAGTAGGTCTCATACTAACGTATAAAATTGCTAAGGCAGCACAATGGCATGAGTCTCTAATGGGTCGAGGGAGGATGTTTCGTACCGGTGGATAGCCCACTGCATGGTGTAGTAGCCGATGACCATGGGAGGAGCCCAGTACAGAACCTGGGTAGAGAAGCGTCTCCAGACGTTGAAGAAGGCATCGTGCAGAACACCAGCCAGAGGGTTCTGGCGGTTAGGAGCCAGGCCGTAGGTGACGATACCCTTCTGCTTCTGAGGGCCTGTGAGCAATGATTGTCAGTTGAGAGCTCTTGGGTGGTGATAACTTGAGATATAAAGCGACTTGAGAATGGCGTCCGACGATGGCTTGTTCAGCAGCGAGTATGGCTCAAAGCGATAGATCCATTTGTCGTAGTCAAAGCCAGCATGGAATTGGCTATATTGAAGCGAGGTTCCTAGCCGTCGTCGGAGAGGAGCTATCGTGACTTGGGTGTGGACATACTGATGTGACCCCACCAGCCGAGGAAGCTACAATCAATTGGTCAGTACAATGGCGTATCTTGAGCGAGAAAATAGCGACCGGTAGCTCTGCAGCATTGTTTTGTTGCCACGGCTGAGCTATTTCGTGATGCCAGCGGGAGGCACGTCACAAATGCTCCAATTCAGTCGCGGCAACGACACTGCGGAAAAAAAGAAGAAAAGAAGAGTCGTAACATACTGTGAGTTGGTGCCAAGCTTGATGTTGGCGCCACCGAGACGGGCCTGAGTGGGCTGCATGGTGACTGAGTCTAAGAGCGGTGAAATGAGGACTTGGTGTGGGCGAGGATGGATAGCTAAGATCTCGAGAAAAAGTTCAAGAACTTCAAAATCGTCTTTTGCCCAGAACCCGAGGAGAAATCTGAGCCATTTGGTCCAAGCAAAAACATGAATTCCCGGTCCTGATTCGTGACCCTAATTGGGCTTAGCGCATTGACACCGCTTAGTCATCCATTAAAATATTTAGAGCGGCAGCCTTGGGACCCGGTTAAGTAAAGAATAATAGAAGGATGTTTTAACGCCTTAGAAGGCAGCTTTTATGCCATAATTGACGAAAAGTTAAGTGGGCTGGCGCCATGTGAATAACAGCGGGAACTATTTTGTCCAACTGACGCCCACCAACTCAATCGGCTTTAGTTTGCGATACTTCAATTGCTTACTTCTTATAGTGAAGCATTGAACTTGTTTTTTGATACCAAGATATCCCACTTAAAGAAACTTGGTTTTGTTTCTCACTCCATCAAACCGCCAGACCCATCTCCGAGAGCAATCATCGCAACCACTATCTCCGATCAAGACCAATAACATCATGGCCAACATTCTCAACTTTGCCTACCGCATGGCGGTTCCGGCTGCTCTCGGTGTTGCCTTTGCCCAGTCCGCTATCTACGACGTCAAGGGCGGATCTCGTGCTGTTATTTTCGATCGCCTAAGTGGTGTCAAGGACGAAGTCATGAACGAGGGCACCCACTTCCTGATTCCATGGGTGCAGAAGAGCATTATCTTCGATGTCCGTTCCAAGCCTCGCAACATTGCCACGACTACCGGCTCCAAGGATATGCAAATGGTCAGCCTCACGCTGAGAGTCCTGCATCGTCCGGAGGTCAAGGCTTTGCCCAAGATTTACCAGGTAGGGCAGATACCCCCGATGACATATCACAGCTAAGAGAAGCTCTTTCAAAGCTCAATACCCTCATTATGACCACAACAATTTTCTCACTATTTTTCTTGTGTTTTTTCTAGAACCTCGGTCTCGATTATGATGAGCGTGTCCTACCTTCCATCGGTAACGAAGTCCTCAAGAGCATTGTTGCCCAGTTCGACGCTGCCGAGCTCATCACTCAGCGTGAACAAGTCAGCCAGCGTATCCGTGACGATTTGACTCGCCGTGCCGGTGAATTCCACATTGCTCTAGAAGATGTCAGCATCACCCACATGACTTTCGGTCAAGAATTCACCAAGGCCGTCGAGCAGAAGCAGATTGCTCAACAGGACGCCGAGCGTGCCCGCTTCATCGTCGAGAAGGCTGAACAGGAACGTCAGGCCAACGTTATCCGCGCCGAGGGTGAGGCTGAGTCTGCCGAAACCATCAGCAAGGCTATTGCCCGCTCCGGTGATGGCCTTATTCAGATCAGAAAAATCGAGGCTAGCAAAGATATTGCTCAGACTTTGTCAAAGAACCCCAACGTTTCATACCTACCCACCGCTAAGAATGGCAGCGGTGGTCAGTTTCTACTGAATGTCGGCAAGGCATAGGCCTAGAGTATATCCTCAATACTAGGCGACGTAGGACACGGAGTAGGAGACAAGGCTGTAAAGTTTTGACGTTCACAGAGCCATATTATGGATTATATGCAATTGTTGGGAGAAACAATTAATGTAAAAAATAAAAATAAAACCCAAATCACATTAATACACGGGGTTGCCCCAAAAATTTCTGGTTAGTTCTTTGTTCTGACTTAGAATCGACCTCACCAATTGGCATTTATATTTTTTGATCGTGGCCGATTCAGAACAAAACCATACCAAAATCAACAATAATCAACTTCCCTGATCTGGGATCTGTGTGCAACGGTAGTTGGCTCAAAATCTTCATGTTCAATATTACATATTACCAATCAAGAAATAATAAAATAGAAATAGTCATGACTAGTTAACTATCTGATATTCATACTAAAACAAGAAGATACAGAATTTGCTTATATAGCTTCAGGGGAATCACCATCTTCAACTTGATATTCTTTGTAAATAGGAGCTGCAGTTGCTTAAAGACCTCCGAGGCTTGAATAGACAATGAGGTCCTTCGAAGTACCTACGCATAAACTTTCACTCACGGCGCTTTTACCAACTATCGTGTAGCCAAATAGATGCACTATAGCTTTGAGAAATAGCAGTGCTACTTTGATTTATATATTCCCTATCAGTATGTGAATCGAAAGCTAGAAGAGGCCCAAAAGATGTTGTCAGCGTGGAATACCTGTAGTTGTCTTCTAGTGCTATATATGATTTGGATAGTCTTGGGCCAAAGTTTCACTGACCTAACTAGGATGACGACTGCAATGTTACACATTATGCGTTATACATGTATACCTTTGGCTTAGAAATTGTTGAGAAACATCTCGAGTAGAAAAAAGCCCTCATTGACCTAATATAGAATATGATATCAACGAGGTGTTCTCCATTTTTAGATTTCATCTCGTTGCATTTCTTTCCTATGGCTGACTCTTCTACTTTCTATTGTGTGGTTTTTGTTTCTCGAATTGCTATGTTCGAAGAAACATCGCGATCACAAAGCAGTAGCTTTGATTGATTCAAACCTTTTGCAGCTTCAAGATAGAGACTGAAGAGGAAGGCCTTATAGTAGGTTTGAGAATAAATCTTTATGTACAGGAAACCAATCAAAAATATTTACCTTATTGAAATAGGAAGAAAGAACTCGAAAATAACCAGACCCAAATATAACGAAAGGAAAGTATCTTGAATGCCAATATTACGCAACTACCTAACTGGGATTGTGATGCTTAAGTCAAACTTCTGATTGTTCATCTTCTGAGTGGGCTCCGGATGCTCATTAACGACCTGTATATCTAGTGTGACCCATGTTTAAAGTCCTCCTCTATACATCAATCTATATCTGTTTGTGTTCGAAATGGCGCAGCATCTACTCCATGTATTGGAAAATGACGTAAGAGATGTATGTAACTATACCCTGAATAATGAAGTATAGGGTGTGTAAAGGTTGACGATCCAGGGTATATTATGAATCATCAGAGGCGAGTCGAGCATTTTAAGCTAATCGAATGAGATCATCATCTTGCCAAAGAACATTTATTCATGTTTCCAGCTATATATTTTGATTGCTACATATATATAGCTTCTTATCCTCTGTTTTTAGTAGTGACCATTCCTCATGACAACCGTTGTACTAGCATGGTCTTCACCAGTCTAAACCCTCTAGAATAAATCAGAATTATACAAATTCTTTAAATGCGTGAATGCTATGATACAATGATCTAACTATGGAAGTTTTGATATCCGTTTGAAACAAGATCTGAAATTTGTGTAGCTCATAAACAATAACATCTAAAAGGGCAGTTATTGACTATTTAGATTTCCAGGTTGTTAATAGTCTCTTTTCACCCACTTAGGACATGTTTGTACTACTACTGTTACTAGGAATGTCCTAAAACACCACACATACACCATCCTAGATCATCCTGAATCTATACAGAGGGACTTTTCCATCTACATGTATAATAAAACGTCATATTGAAAAACACATACTGTTACTTATAATATCAAATTTAGAAGCACTGTCAGCAGTGGCTATAATGTAGGGCCAACAAGTCATCGGATTCATCTTTCCAGAAGCAGAAGTAAATTCAATTTCAACAATACACCAGCTTGGTGCGGAATCTTCAATAGTGGTTCGCGGTAAAACATCTGTCTACCAACCGCAGCATCGGTCGTCTGTCATGTCCTGTCATACCATGTTGCGTCGATTGCTACTTAGGCGCTTCAAACTTTCCATTACTGAGCTTCCAACCACGTGCCTGCATATCCTTCCACCTATCCTTCACCTTCAAACGCACAAGCTCACCGGCTGTACGCGCATCCTCAGCACTGTCGTGTCCACGACCATCCTCCGTTTGGATCTTCTTGTTTAACATCGAAGATGCAAGTACTTTCAAGCCATTCCGCATCGGTAGGCCATTGCGGTGTGGGAACAGCAACACAGTATCTATGATCTTGTCATGAATCATGCGCGTAATGTTGAGATCATTCTCAAGGCCGTGGCCAACAAGAATGGTGTTCGGGGTGATCAATGCAAACAAAAGATCACGGGCGGCAGAAGGTGAGCTGACTATTTTAAGCTTGCCACTTCGTGCTACAGCAGCTTCGCCTGGGCCAGGTGCCGGAATAGGGGGCTCAAACCCAGTCCATGGTTGAGCGTTGACAATATCTTCGGGAAAGACACCAGAGTATCGAGAATTAAGATCGAGGATCGCTCCCTGGGGTTGAACCAAGACATCTAGAAGAGTATCACCCGACGGCCATGCAGTTGCTGTGAGGCGAACAAGCTCCATGCCGTTGACGGTATACGCCATCTCACAGTCGAAACAAACTACTTTGGCATCAGATGCGGGTGAGTCGTTCGGCGGGGTTTTTTTGAAGCGCAGCACGTGTGAAAGGCGAGCCTTTTCGGTAACCTTGAACACGTGGGAGTCTCCCACAGTGCACCCAACACTATCGCCGATAGCTTGATGGCAGCAGCTGTATTTCTTTTCGCCTCCCGCACGACTTCTGCCTACAGTCGAAATGGGAGAAGTAAAATATGTTCTCCCGGGGTGATGAGTGCAAGTCCCACCAGACGTATGGGCGCCATCCTTTAGTCGGCGATCTGGGAATACTTGGAAGCGTTTTTCACAGCGATGGCACTTCTCCCAGCCCTTCGACATTGCAACGGCCCGGGTTACTCGCGATATGGCAGCCTCGTCTGGGGCAATGGGAACGTAGCCATAGTTCCCTAGGCTGCTGATAGAGGTGACAAGGAAACCAGCGATAAAGATTTCTTGTTCGGATGTGAGGCCAGTATCGATGACGGTTGGCAGATTTGCTGCATCAGCCTTAGGCCGGGGGGGATTCTTAAGAATGCCACATTCGGTAGTCCATTGATCGACCGTCTTCTTCTTGTAGCCAGAGAGACAGCCGGCAGCCATGTTTCGGTAAACTTGTGTAGGACCAAGAGCGACATTGCCTTCTAGCTCGATAGCCATTTTGTTGGCTTCGTCTTGAGAAAGAAACAAACTTATTTGGTCAGGGTGCGTCGAGCGCAGAAGAGAGTCGAGACGGAAAATCTGGTCATAGAGTTTTTGGATGATGCTCACTCTAGCCGTAAAGGTCGTAGGGTTCACGGCAACGGGTTTTGGGATGAGAGTTGGATGTTGCTTGAGTGGAGGGGGTGCTTTAGTGATGATTTTAGGTGATGCAGAGGTTTCCACGTGGTGATGGTTGGATGCAGAGATTTTTGATGCCTTGGATGGCTTTGATGTTGAAAGGGCAGGTGCCGGCTCCGTTTTAGCAACTTCCTTTGCTGTTGGGGGCGAACGAGTAACAGTGTTTAGAGATGACGAAGAGGAGGCACTCTTGAGCCTGGTAGCATCAGGGCCCGATACAAGTGAGGCAGGGTCGCCATTAATGCCAGATAAACCCAATCTTCCCACGGCAGAGTTAGGTCCTGAAGAACTGATAGCGGCCTGAAGCACGGGTTTGATGCTGGTTGGCTGGGATACTGTAGAGGATGTGCCATTCAATGGGCGATGTGGCAAGTGACATGGAGCTTCTGCTCTGATTCGTTTGTGAGTGATCGCTTCCGGTGATGATGAGATGTGCCGCTTATTAGTTTGCACGTCGTCCAGTGGTTCACGAGCTAGCCAGCCAGGATCATACTCTGTAGTCGGGTCCGAGCTAGAGATTCCATCAACAGCAACAACATCTTTGTCTGGTACACAAGTGTCATCAAATTTCACTATGGAAGGGGGGTTAGCCTTCTCAGGGTGGCCAAAAAGACACTGTTTTGATGAGCATGCAGGACCAGCTGGACACGGGATATGCTTGAGGTGGTTAAGGGAAGCCATCGTAGAAAGAACATCAACAGAAAAATATATACAGAGGGTAGCGATCGATAGTGAAGAGCAGCCTTGTACGCCTTTTTCTTCGCGGTCGACACGAAAGGCAAAGGGGAGTATAGGCTAGCTCGAGCTTGATAGCCTGGCTCAAGGTACAGGAGTGCAATGATAAGGTGGTAGACAGTAGCTATGGAGGATGAAGAGGCGGTATCGGTAGTATTGGTGGTGTATAGTTGCAGCAACAGAAACAGCTAGGACTAGTAATTGAAGTAGCAGCAGAAGTGGTGCCAGCAGCACTCTGTACTGCTCTAGTTGATACTAGGTCAGGTACAAGTAATGAATGGTAGAACAAGCATTGATTGAAGGGGGCGCGTCACCGAAACGAATGAACGATGAGCTGATGCAGGCAAACGATCACAAACGCAAATTATACAAACGAACGAATAAATAAAAAAACGGCAGAGAGCAAATCTAAAGCTAGCGATAGTAAGGCAAAGAGAAGACCAGACCCTGTTGATGGAAGAGAACAACAAACAACGCCAAAATATTTTAGCTGGCTGGTTATCGCCGCCTAAACAACTTCCCTCCGGCAATTGTTCAACAGGCAGGAGCTGGCGGCTATGACAGCTGGCGGGTTAAAGCTATAGCGTCATTTTATACCCCGGCAGCTGTCTGCAATCACTTACACTTAATGTAGTTACTCTGGTTTGTGGCAATATGACGACACACAAAACATATATTAGCTGACTTTTTATTGACTTTCACAAGCTATCAGATAGCTTAGTAAGACAAAATTAACCTAGTTATCATTTCCAAAGAATTTCTATCATCTTAAGCATTGTGTCGTGATACTGTTGAGACCACCAACTAACCATAATTATCCATCTCGGTTCATATAACAAAGATAATGCACAAATCTTCTCATCAACTATGAAAACGGTGTGCTTTCATATTCCTCGAATACTTATCTTCAGCGGCATAGTGCTATGTTGGATTTTGTTATCTCTACTGTATGATATGATGTGTATATGTAGTTGCTACGCATATAGCCCAGTGCCATGATACCCACAAATAACTCCAGGCAGATAACCATTTATCTATCAATGTGATACCGAGTATGCGGCTGACGGCATCCTTCTCCATGTTCGGAACTCCTCTTGTCTCTTATATAAAGCCAAAGCTGCATTACGGCATGTATTCGGTGCACCGCATTAGGCAATGGAATAGAGTAATAATTAGCCTCGAACATTAGTGGACACTGTGACGCACACTACAAATATATTTCTTCCGCTGTACGCATCCATCATATAACGCAAACGCTAGCATCAACGAGTCGTTTCCACAAGTTTATAAAGGCTACGAATATTATATACAACTAATAGCCGCGGCTCCTTAGCTCAAGTCTACGGATCATTAACACGGAAAGATATGTTCC
Source organism: Davidsoniella eucalypti (assembly GCA_004009845.1). NCBI lineage: Eukaryota > Fungi > Ascomycota > Sordariomycetes > Microascales > Ceratocystidaceae > Davidsoniella > Davidsoniella eucalypti. The sequence goes on along the minus strand of RMBW01000071.1, from coordinate 133,669 downwards.
AGCAGAAACTTCAAAAATACTCCTTGTCAGTCCACCCAGATTGTCAATCGGCTCTAGACCTCTTCATCTCAACTTGCGGGTTGACCTCAAAATGCTACATTGTTGGCTATTCCTACTTTATCTAAATTTCTGAAGAAAGCCTTAATCTCATTCACCTACTCTAATAGCGCATGCAATAATCATCGTCATCGCCTTCAAACACTGTTGCGGACCATTGGCATTAACACCATCAAAGTCAGAGTCGCAGGCTGGCTATTGTGCTGCCTAGACGCGGATTTAACAGCCGCCTATAAGAATTATATTGGTAAACCCATAATGTCTCATTACTTTTTAGACCGATGTAAGCTACAACTAGTGGTTATACGCCTAGCCGACCTCGCATGAGGTAGTTGGTTCAAATCCAGCTGGGGCAAAACTACTACTGAAGTCCACCCTATGCTTATGGTGCGTCTGAGGGTTTGGGCCTCTCCACTCACGAAGTTCTGCAGAAGGTAGATGCCAGGTCGTAATCATACTGTCCTAAGAGGGTTTATAATACAAGGAGCTACAAAATGCTTGGAGGTTTTGAGACAGGCCTGTCACTGTTGAGAAGTAGGCTGTCCTTATTGTATACCAGTATTAGTTCAGGGCTGTGTATCTTAGGATACCGAGGTGCTGCATAGCTATTAGAGATCCATTTCCACCTTCATAAAAATGAATTAAAAAATATAAAAACCCCAATCCAGACGATAAGAAGATTGTTCACTTGGTAGACGTTAAATATAATCAAACCATACTCGAAGCGGGCGCAGCCGGACCCTGGTCAGTGATTATAGCGACTTTCAGGGCATCGAAGTCTCCGAACCACAGACGACGACTTGTGTTACTGCCTGTGCCTTGTTTACGTACCTTACAACTAGCTATAGTTTTTCAGGACGCTCAGCCTTTTATTTTTGTAGTGCCTCGCCACGACTAGGTCTACGAGCCTGTTCGCGACACTACAAAAAGAAGTGTTCGTCCCCTATCAACGACATTCCATGCCGTTACCTTTTTCTGACCATTCTATCAACCAACACATACTTACCGGCCACTACACTATGGATTATACAGGCGGCGATATCGAGGCTGACCACCTCTGTGTTCTTGTCCACGGCGTAAGTCCTTTTTTCTGTGATTCCGGCAGTCCGGGCCAGCATGGTTCTCGCCAGCTGGGTTTTCTACTTTGCTAACATATCTTCGATCCCGCTAGCTCTGGGGTAATCCCATTCATATGGGAAGCATTGCTCAGTATCTGCGCAATCAGTACGGCAAAGAAAAGCTGTACCTTCTTCTTGCCAAGGCCAACACCGGCAGTTTTACTTACGATGGTATCGATCGTGGTGGCGAACGCGTATGTGCCGAGATTGAGACTGAGGTACAGCGCATAAAGGATAACGGCGGCAATATCCGCAAACTAAGTCTAGTGGGCTACTCATTGGGCGGTCTCATTATTCGCTATGCGGCCGGTCTTTTGCAAGCAAACGGCTTCCTTGACACTGTAGAGTGCATGGCAAGTATATCGATCCAACAAGCACCGTTCTTTTCTCTATTCACTAACACTGTCTTATAGAACTTCGTGACCTTCGCTTCACCACATCTTGGTGTGAGAACACCGTCCAAAGGCATCCACAACCACATTTGGAATGTCCTTGGAGCACGCACACTTTCCATGTCTGGGCGTCAGCTTTTCACTATTGACAAGTTCCGCGATACTAAGCGCCCGCTTCTAAGTATCCTGGCTGATCCAAAGTCCATTTTCGTGACTGGGCTCAAGCGGTTCAAGCGAAGAACTCTATACACCAATATCGTCAACGATCGTACTGCGGTGCACTATACGACGGGCATTTCACGTACCGATCCATACTTGAAACTAGACAAGATCAAACCCCGTTATGTAGATGGCTATGCTCCAGTCATCTTGGACCGTGATCAGCCCATTGATCCCCGACCACGTGTCCAAGAACCAGCAACTTTTAGTAAGCGGGCTTCGCGGTTCTTCAACTCCCTCCCTTTCTATCTTGCCGTGACATTCCTACTGCCCATCGGCGTAGCTCTATTCCTCATGAGTTCTATATTCCAAACGATCCGCAGCTCCCGGCGCATTCGTCTACATGAACTGGGCTTAGGCGGGATCGCCATCGACAAGTATCGTCCTCCGTTATGGATTCAGGGCATGCGGGAAGAAGTCGAGCATGCATACGAAGCCCTGAACAGCGCACAGGGCGAAAGTTTCTTGGATCTAAACAACCCAGCAGATCTTGAGGGCTTGACTGATGATGATGCTCGCATAATTGCACGCGAACGTCGCATGTCGATCCCATCTGCGCCAACTCTTGCGCTTACTCCCGCCCAGTTTGCCATGATCGACTCTATGGATAACGTCGGATGGCGAAAGTATCCGGTCTGGATTCATGATGATAGACATACCCACGCCGCAATCGTGGTGCGATTTGAAAAGGCCTCTTTCGAGGAGGGCAAGGTTGTTCTGTGTCATTTTGTTGAACAGGAGTTCATGGTATAGGGTTAATATTTCTGCGATGTCTTTTGGCGCATGCATGAGTTTTATATATGTTTTGTCATATAGATAGATAGATTAGCCCACATGGCTTAGGCAAAACACTAATAGAGTAGCAATAGAGAATCTAAAGTTTTAATATTTATTTGTGTGAATTGTATGATGATAACTCAATCCAAATCCTAAAGTGTGTAAATGCGAAGACATATATCGTCACCCGTTTCTTCTATACACCAAAATCTTACATGACGCCATCTCGGCTCGTTCCCTTCTCTCCAGCCATTGGTTGGTATATTTCTTCTCACCGGATGACAGTGCAACCCTCGGCAGGCTCGAGAACCTTCCACTGACAAGTGATGGGCTTGGGATTCTTGGCCTTGAGGATGCTAATGATCTTCTCGGCAATTATATCGAAGTTGTCGGTAGCCAGAGCCAGGATAGTCGGGCCGGCCCCGGATAGGCAGACACCAAGGAAGCCAGCTTGAGTAGCTGGTGACATGCTCTCGACAACTTCACCTAGACCAGGGATCAGGGTCTGGCGGTACGGCTGGTGAATCTTGTCCTGCATAGCAAGGTGGATAAGCTCGGGGTTAGGGGGCGACTGGCCAAGAGCAACCGGGAGAAGGGCTATCCGCTGCAAGTTGAAAGTCTGTTCGAGTGGGAAATCCACACTGTTAGCAATTCAACCAAAATGTATGGTCTCTTTAGTTTCTAGTACTTACAACATCGGGGCGGGTGTAGTGGGGAGGCAGAACGGCGCGAGCATCGTGGGTAGCAACGACGAAGTCGGGAATGATAGCAATAGCCTTTATCTCAGGCGCCCATGGGAACTTAATGTAGTGGCCAATGTTGTTGGGAGGAACCGGAGGAGTCTTCTTCGTATCGACGCCACCAGCGGGCTCGGGAAGGACTTCACTCAGAGGCACCTCGATACGCTGAGCATCCTCGGGGTTCAGAGGCATCAGGTAAGTGCCGACAAACCCACCGAACAGAGCAGCGCCAACATTGTCAGGATGGCGCTCTAGAAGAAAGAAAAGCAAGGCAGTTAGCATAAAGTTTCCCTTATACAAACCACAGACCGCGACTATCCTGTGGGAATCAGCGACCTACCAATCATCAAGCAGAAGTCGAACAATCTGTTGTTATCCAGATCCAGCTTGCCGACCTCCTTGCCAAGCATGACACCAGCGACGACGGCAGCGCCCGAACTACCCAGGCCACGACCAAGCGGGATAGGGTTCTTGATGTGCACGTGAGTTTCGCCGGGGAAGTCCCACTGGCCATGGCAGCGCAGCACGTAGAGCGCACAGCGCGTGATCAGGTTATCGGCGGGATCGAGCGGGATCGGTTCGCCACCATCGGCACCGGCACCCTCGTAAGTAATGCGGCAGTTGAGCGGGTGCTTTGAGGTGCCGGGAGCTACACTGCGGTCCACCGTCACGGTCAGCTCGAGATATACAGACAGTGCGAGGCCGATGACATCGAAGCCCGGGCCGATGTTGGCCGACGAGCACGGCGCGCGGATGGTGAAGGTCTCGGCCATGGTGTTTGGTCTGGGTGGCGGGGCAAAGATGTACGGAAGCGGGCGTTGCGACGAGAAGGCGGTCGGGTTGCTCGCTTTGCTGTGAGGATGTTAGTCAAAGGTTGACCGTACAAGATATGAGGCTAGACCCCGTGATGATATTTTATTAGGGTATGACTAACTAACAAGAGGAAGTGTCTAGCCCGAAAGAAGAGAGCAAGAAAGAAGCTGGGTAATTGCTTAACTTGGCTAACAACAAGACGATGACTTGCAACAAGGTTGAAGGTTGGAATAACCCCACTATTCACTTATGAAATTCGAGTCACTTGGCGATTTTTCTCTTTTCCGTTTTGATTTAAGCGCGGTCCGCCTAAATGCCGCCGATGGCGGAGCCATCAACTCTTTCGATTTACCATAGCCATGACATGATTTTATATGGCAATGGAAAAAATATTCAGACGTCATACCTCAGGTTGGTTAGTGACTCGTGGAACAATATCATGGGCACACAGAAGAAACTATAAAAAAGCATGCCCAAAGTACACTGGCAAAGCTTATTTTACCGGCCGTCACATCAACGATTTCTCAATCCGATCGCCGTCTTACAGTCCTTTCTTAGCTCTTTTGTTCTTTTGTTCTGCCGAGTTCCGGTTTTACTTCTCTACTTCTTCCATTGAAATGCGTGTCCAGCAACATCGGCTATCTTATTTCCGGTCTGATACAGGCACAAGGCACCAAAAAACTCACCATATCCACTCCAAAGCACATTACTCAGCTTTCACATCTTGCTTTTTCTAATATTCCTTTGCTCTATGCACGGTCAGCCTACTAAAGGCCCCTGGTGTCGATCTTACAGTAGCTGAGGTCGTTCCCATATATGCCCAAAAACGCCGAAACCAGTATACACGTTTCTAAATCACCAGTCGAGTTTCATCTGTACCAGATGTCACTTTTAGTGGCTGTGCGTACTAATGGTGACTCTAAACAAAAACAAAACAAAAAAAAGAATTAAAAAAAAAAGAAGAAGATAGGAGAATAATTAGCTTCTTTGCACAAGTAGATCACCATAAAATCCTATATAACGGCCTCCCATATACAGATACATAGATATATGTACATCTACATATGTATACGCCACCGGCAAATGTCCTATTGTAAGTGGTTATGAAGTCGAAATTCAGATTGTGATCTGCATCTCTTATCGTTGTATATTGCTTTATTCATGCCCAACAAGATATGAGATATCAATATGCTACAAGAGGCTCTTAACGGGTCTTGGAAGCGCCTGAGCTTCCTCCTGCATGTAGCCGCTTTATCCAAATCATCCATCTTTTAGCCCTTCCAAGTCCATGTCGACAATCATACATTGTTTGCACTGACTAGTTGATAGTGTTGAAAACTAAACACGGCTCTCTTTTTGATGTGTCCGTGATCATCTTTTTTATTCTTTTTCCCCGCGAAATACGAACTCTCTTGTCTGGAAATGGATCTCGTTTTGTTTTAGGGACTAGCCAAGAAACGAATAATTATATAAGTTCAAAGACACGAAGAAGGTATGATAGTACGAAGGCAAAAAAATATAAGAATTTAGAAAAACACCAAGTCGTATTTTTAGAATGCCTCGCTAAATAGGTCAGACATTAGCTATACCTACGAAATAGCCTTAAACAATCGACTTTTCAAATCCCAAATTTTGTACATTTTCTAAGTATACTAAAGCGGTTAACCATTCTCAGAATACGGCAACCTATAAAACACGGGATATAGTGTTGTGCTGTGGCTATAAAGATATTGAGTAGTTATATAGTGTCTGTGCTATGCAACTTTCCAGTAAATGTAGAGCCCTATAAAGAGAATGTCGTCATCAATGACCAATCTAGCGCTGTAGTATATTACTCCTCCTCTACTCTATAAGCTGCGCCCCAGTCAGTAGGCAGCACTTTTTTATATCACAATTCGATCAGAAATGGCATGTGATTTATAGACCACCTAACAATGGCTATCAGTACTAAGTACACCATACGAAACAAGCCACTTGCACTAGATCCTACTACTGGATAATCAACAGCCGAAGCAACCACTTCCAAGTATTTTTATATCTGAAGGCGGATATTGGGGCCGACCTTATGATATGCGCAGCCAAAAGAGGGCATACACCAAGCGGTCTTATGGCGCCTGTGTACCAAATATAGCCATTGTCTATGTCTGGAAGATATTCCTGTGTGTCAGAACAACGCATAGTGATGACGCCGACTTGTTGCTCTGCTACTGCTTCTTTCAACATCAGCTTACCCCAATCCATGCAGTATACATGCTAATAAACACGACGCCTATTTCTGCTGCGCCTTATTTTGTGCTGTGTTGCCCTGTAGGATGGAATAGTCGGGTCAGCCAATGACTAAAAAGTATCAAGTAATGTTTCCAAGCGTGCAGTTCTTTTGAGGTCTACCTCTATTGCTTATCCTATTGAACTGGGTCTTTTTTTTTCTTCTTTTTTTTTTCTTCGAGTATTACATGTTACGTACAGAAAATGCGCATAAGGGTTAAGATGTCGTACATCGAAAAGAAAAAAAGCAATAACTCTCAATATTGTTATCAAAGCCCCTATTATTGAGATATGGGGACCGTGGCTCACCGCATATTTCGTTTCTTTTTATTGTTTGTTAAGAATGTAACTAGATCTAGGTGCTGGTTTTGTTCATTCGATAGGTTCACAATGGCTAAACAAATCGAATTCCAAGGAGGGTTAGTATGCAAACTAGGGTTTATGGTTGGTTTAGCAACGAAAACCAATCTCGGCTCTTGCATGCCAACGTCACCTTGCCCGCAAAAGAAAAGTAGACAGACACTAGAACCCCAAGACTTGAAGCGAGCTATTCCAACCTTCCAAACGATGGGGGCCTTTTTCTTGTAGGTATTAAATAAAATCGAATCTTTATCCTTGCTCCTATCAATTATTGTTAGTGATAGACTTGAATATTTAATGCACTCTCCATTTTGTTCGCTTGCGTGATAACAACTGATTAACCATAGTACTGATACTATCTATCGAGTCGACGAGGGCTAAGGAGAAGCCCAGGATAAATCCTAGGCTTGCACTTGTTAGATGGCGAGAAAACTGAAACAACTGGCATATTTTGTTTCGAGGGAATGGAGAGAAAAGATCAAGACGACGACCATGACGATACGTAGTGAACCAACCTTCCCTCCTACAACCCTCGGGGGGGTACCTTTGAGTTCGAGTACCTCCCCCTCCGTCCAAAGACGAATTTTTCCCCTTCGTCGTGGGTTTTAAGAGCGACCAGCACATATCCCCAATGCTGCTGTCCATTCTCGTTTTCTTTTTCGACACTTGTCGTCTTCGAAGCACCGTTTCGTGAGGCCTTGAGCCCGATTTCCCCTCTCGAGGGATGTTCTCACCAGCGACCGACCCCGCACCTTTTCGATCGTTGGTCTCCCGAGTCTATCCACTCACCTCAGGGAGCCACACTCACACACGGAGGGCAGCCTTTTGAAGGTTCCGGATGCCCGACCCCGCGGCGCGGGAATCTTGTCGCTGTGCTTCATCCATAGCACCCGACTCGATTACGCCAAATTTTTCATTCTTACGGCCACGATCACCAGCCTCTTGGAGGCTCACTGAATAGTGGGGATGGTAGCTCCACTTAGGAGTTGGTTTTGTGGATCTGTCTTTTGGGGAATAGTTTTGTGGATGCACTGGTTTTTTTTTTTTTTTTTGTATTTGTTTTTGTTGCTCATAGTGGAGGTATGGACCACTAGTTCTTCGGGGCTAGGGGACGGTCTCGTCCCGCACATACAAAGCTATTGAGCTTGTCAAGCGGAGGACGTTAAATATCTGTCCGGTAACCAATCCGGCGTCGTATGATCTTAGTGATTTAGGTAGACGTTAAATATAATCAAATCAAATCAAATCAGATACGTAGTGAACCAAGTAAACAGGCTTACGATAATCATGATAGTTGGCGTCTGACCACTGTTTGTAGAAGTAACAGCGCTACGATAATAATAAACACCAAAGCTACAAATATACAACTTGCAGCAACAAACGGCGTAATAAGAGTAAGATTTACAAATCGGGCTATTAGTAACAGCGACTTAGTATCATGTTGTTTAAGCGTGAACTCAGTTTGGACCAGTTAGATGCCGGGAGAACCCTGCAATAGCAAGTTCTGAAACATGGAGGAAAATGCGAGTGAAGCACTGTTTTTGCTTCTTCCATTTTTGGGTTCTCTGAAAATGAAGCAGAAAAGAATGAGTGGTGATGTGGTACTATATATGGCATAAATACATACGAATAAGTCTATCTTTACTAAGATATATCCGAAGCCGTCTTGCGAGGCGGAATGAACATGTTCGCGAGAACAAGAACACAATGACTTGATCTCTTTGAGCTATCAATTTGCTTGGGCAGCCCAAAGTGTCAAGGGTTGCTGTTGCGTTTTGTCCTACCGCCTATAAATTGATTGGTATCATGTGCAATGTAGTACTGTCCGATATCCTCCAATTTCAGATGGAGCAACATGAAAACATGGAAAAATGCCCGCCAAAGACGATGGGATTTGTCGGAGCGCATGTTCCTGCTTGAATCGATCGTCTCTTAATTTCCCTCATGCATATCGAAACGTTCTAGCAAGATTTTAACAAAGGGTGGATGTTTTTTGACAAGCTGGAAGTTGAGTCCCTGTAATATCATGGCAGCGCAAGGGAGAAATAGAGAAATATATGTAAACAAGATGGATTTGACTTGGAGTGCAAGTCCCGGGGCAATGGAAGGTTCAGGGCTTACTATAGAAGGTTAGTTCAGCGGGTTAGTTCAACAGGTTAGCGCACAAGACCAACAACTAGTGATGGTGGTCCAGGGTTTAGTGGGTAACAGAAAGTACAGGGGCTGCAGTTAGCTTTAGTGTGAAGAATTGTATATGTAGTAGGTAACTTGACGGCCAAAGAGCACATACGACTAACTATTAGAGATAAGGGGCCAAGCCGAGTAGTACACCATAATTAAAAAAAAAAAAAAGTTAATTTTTTTTGGTAATGCATTTTTATCAAGGTGGAAATGGAGCTTGAATAGCTATGTAGCACTTCGGTATCCTAAGATACAGCCCTGAGCTAATACTAGTATACACTTGAAAGGCTGCGTTTATTCCGCCTGGTTTGCGTAGCAACAAGGTGCTACAACCCGCTTCTGGCGCTTTCCCATTACCGTTTTTTGCGATATTGAGATTTCGCTTGTTCGTTCGCACCGGCGTCAATAATTGTGCAATTGCCGCTGTAATATTGTCGCTCTAGCGCTCTATCAAAGAACGTTTAGTTACAGATAGAGCCCTGACTTTTAGCGGGTCATCCCCCAGACAAGCAAAAAAAAAACAAGAGCGACGTAATCAACGATAATAACCTTTCTAGACACGTTGATCTGCCTTGATTCTTGCTCTTTTTTCTCCTACATAGATTCCTTCTCTTCGTATCATGTCTTGCTCGCACTAAACAAATCAGCACAGCAAACCCTCTGTATTGCTGCGTATACTGCATCCCACCGCCCGGATTTGTTTATCTCATAGCAGGAAATCCAAAATCTAGCTGCGCCTTTTCCTTTGAGAACCAGGTCACTAAAGTCGCAAGCAGCCGTATTATTTTCCTGCCGTCATATTTACTCAATTGTCCTTTATTGTCACTTTTATAGCACGCTCGTCTCTAATCCATCGTTTATCGACTCAACTCATCATACTCTGCGCTAATATCTCATCGGCCATCTCGTGCGTTATTTTCCTTGTCTCCATTCCAGCGCTTCTTCCTCTATTTTTCTTTGTCTTTACTCCCTGTACTCGCAACGCCGGCCGTCTTCCCGTTCAGCTCTTCTGCATACCACTAGAAGACTCCATCCCTCGCCTATAGCTCAGTCGGCTCCTCGTCTCGTCCATCGTTGTCGTCCTCGTTGCCCTCGTTCTGCTGTGACTGTGACTGTGACAGTAACCGTGACCACTACCACTACCACTACCACTACCACTCCTTCTGCTTGATCGATCGCCGCTACTAAGTCTCGGACACTCAGGCTCCTGCCTGTCTCCGTGTCTGAACCAGTATTCAGCCAGGCTAGCGGCCAAACAAACAACGACTGCTACCACAACTTTTCTTTCTATTGATACCGTCTCGACTGTAATTAGCCGTTGGTATTTAGACAACCGCAGCCATGGCTTACAATCGCTTGAGTAAGTCTCAGCCCACCCGTATCCAACCCATTGCTCGTCGGAGAAGATCAACAACCGCCTACTTGATTCTGTATCATGACCTGGTCTACCCCTTCCAATATACCTTCTTTGCAGATACCAGTAGTAGCTGCAGGTCCTTCCTGATCACGCCCTAAAGAGATTGGCGTTGTATCGTCAAATCAAAGTATACATAGCTCGCCCTGTACAAGGCGCCGACTCTGGTTGGTTTGCGCAAGCATGAAGGATAAAGGGCCTGTCTATCTATCATCTCTATCTGTACGCCATCACATCGCATCACTCACCCGCTGCGCATGCTTTGCGACTTGTACTCTAGTATCAGTGTACAAAATAGTCTGGCATAACGTTCAAGCTTGAACCCCGGCCTAAGATCAAACATGTTCAAGCAAGCCCCCCCTCCCATCCCTCCCTCTCTCACTGCCAAAGCTTCACCTAAAGAAAGGCAATCCCACCTTGGAAACAAACCCTCGACTAGGTACGTGCTTGCGCTGCAACGCTTGATTTTATTCTACCGCCAGTGCCAATCCGTATGTTGAACCGAGTAAAAAAAATTAGTCCCGACCTCAAAAGGGATTCATCTGCTCTCTCCCCGGTTGACAACTTGATCCAAGCTGGTTCTTGCTTCTTCCTTTGCTGCTAGTGCTTCCTTTCATTCCAAGCATTCTGTCCCCAATCGCGGTGCTCACGATCTTCCCTTTCCTTGCTAGTCTACGCGTGCTTGCTTCGCTACTAGCTGTTTGTTCTATTTTCTATTTGAGTTGCCTGCTAGGTCGGCTTGATGTCGCTGGCTGCCTCATTTTGTTTTTCTATTACTATATCTAGAAACCGCACCATCTCAATCTAGCATCGTCTTCTTAGCCTTCCCTTTCTTCACTTCTTCCTTTGTTCAACAATATACTATCTCTACCTAGCCTGGGGAATCTAGAGCGCGGCGCGGTCTCTTCTCCCAATTGCTTTGCTACTACTACTTAACTACTCTTCAGCCGTTGCTCAAAGCTTTACACTAATTCACATCTATCGTGCTTGTCTAGACGACAACCTTTATAACGAACCAATGAACAACCGCGGCGGTATCCCACCACACCGGACGCCATCGCCGGGCCACCCTCTACAACAGGGCTACCAACTCGATGACCACCCTTATGGCCAACAGAACGATCCGTACGGCGCTCATGACCCGTACAACCAGCAACAACAGGATCTCTACGCGCAACAGTCAAACGCCAACATACCACTAGGCCATTATGGCAATGGTGAACAGGTTCACATGAACCATCCTGTAAGACTCTTCTCAATTTGTTCGCAAGGCGCATACAACACAATGAAACGTAGATGACTAACATTGTTTCTTCCTTCTTACCAGCAACCAATTGATCCTTTCGAAGACCAGAACTATCGTAACCAACAACATGGTGGTGATCTCGCTATCAACCCAGAGCAACACCACGACGCCTACTACAATCAACCTTACGAGTCTGCCGCCCCTCAAGATGGATACAACCAATATGATGTCAACCAGCCTATGCTATCGCAAGATGAACAACAACGCGCTAACTACGCCGCCGAGCCACCTCGTCCTTCTGCCACGCCTGCGCCTAGTGTAGCGCCCAGTCAGGGTGGCGGCGGCCTGAAGCGCTGGAAAACAGTCAAGCAGGTTTTGCTGTACCGTGGTAATCTTGTACTAGATTGCCCCGTCCCACCCAAGCTTTTGCGCCAGTTGCCCCACGGTGAGCGTGACGAGTTCACTCACATGCGTTACTCTGCTGCCACTTGCGATCCATCAGACTTCTACGATGACAATTTCACTCTGCGCCAAAGACTCTTCACCAAGCCGCGCCACACGGAACTCTTCGTTGTAGTTACTATGTACAACGAAGACGATGTCTTGTTTGCGCGCACAATGATTGGTGTGTTCAAAAACATCGAGTACATGTGCACGCGCAAGGAAAGCAAGACTTGGGGTCCTGATGCCTGGAAGAAGATCGTCGTCTGCATTGTTAGCGATGGTCGTGGTAAGATCAACCCCAGAACCCGTGCTGTGCTAGCCGGTCTCGGTGTTTACCAAGAGGGAATCGCCAAGCAGACTGTCAACAACAAGGACGTGACTGCCCATATCTATGAGTACACCACCCAAGTCGGTATTGAGCTTAAGAAAGATGTTGTGCAGCTTATTCCCAAGCAGCAGCCTGTCCAGCTTCTATTCTGCCTCAAGGAAAAGAACCAAAAGAAGATCAATTCTCACAGATGGTTCTTCCAGGCCTTTGGTCGTGTATTAGAGCCCAATATCTGCGTGCTTCTTGATGCCGGTACTAGACCAGGTGGTCGTTCGATCTACGATCTATGGAAGGCTTTCGACCTTGAACCTATGTGTGCTGGTGCCTGTGGTGAAATCAAAGCCATGTTGGGTAAGGGTGGCCGCAAGCTATTCAACCCTTTGGTCGCTACCCAGAACTTCGAATACAAGATGTCCAACATCTTGGATAAGCCTTTAGAATCTGCCTTTGGCTTTATTTCTGTGCTGCCTGGTGCTTTCTCCGCCTATCGCTACGTTGCGTTGCAAAATGACAAGAATGGCCACGGTCCTTTGGAGAAGTACTTCGATGGTGAGAAGCTACACGGTGCTGGTGCCGGTATCTTTACTGCCAACATGTACCTGGCTGAAGATCGTATCTTGTGTTTCGAGTTAGTGACGAAGCGCAACTGTCACTGGATTCTACAGTACGTCAAGTCCGCCACTGGTGAGACTGATGTGCCCGAAACTATTCAAGAACTGGTTCTCCAACGTCGTCGTTGGCTGAACGGTTCCTTCTTCGCTGCCATCTACTCCATCGCTCACTTCTATGACTTCTTCCGCTCTGATCACTCCTTCCTGCGCAAGTTCATGTTCTTCCTGGAATTCGTCTTCAACACTATCAACATGATCTTCTCTTGGTTCGCTCTCGGTAACTTCTTCCTGGTCTTTAAGATTCTCACCACTTCCCTTGGAAACGATGACCTCCTTGGTGATGTGGGTAGATATCTTGGTATTGTTTTCTTATGGCTTTACGGTATATCATTAATGACTTGCTTCATCTTGGCCATGGGTAATCGACCAGCAGGATCCGGTAAATTCTACGGTGTCATGGTCTATTTCTGGGCTTTCATCATGGTGTACCTAATCTTTGCTGCTATCTACATCTCTGTCATCGCCATTATAACCGACGTCAACGATTCTGATGGTTTCAACGTAAGCGAGTTGGTCAAGAACCCTGTCTTCTACAACCTGATTATCTCCGTCATGTCGACCTGGGGTCTTTGGTGGCTCGCTTCCGTCATCATGTTTGATCCATGGCACATGGTCACCTCATTTGCGCAATACATGTTGCTGACGCCCACCTACACCAACGTTCTGAACGTTTACGCCTTCTGCAATACCCACGACGTGTCATGGGGTACTAAGGGTGATGATAAGCCTGATCAACTGCCCTCGGTGAGCACCAAGGACGGTCAGGGTAAGACGGATCTTCCAGACGAAGGTGATTTGAACGCACAGTACGAGCGTGAGCTCGGCGTGTTCAGTACCAAGTTTGTGGAAGATAAGAAGCCTCCTACTCCAGCTCAGCTCGATGAGAAGCAGATGGATTACTACCGTGCTGTCCGTTCCATCACTGTCTTATGCTGGATGATCATGAACTTTGCCCTAGTAGCAGTCGTCCTTTCGACTGCCGGTCTAGACAATATCAGCGCCTCGGATACCTCGACAGAAGAAGACACGGCGGAGACGGCGCGTACTAATCTGTACATGAGTATTATCTTGTGGAGTGTGGCAGGTCTTTCGGCGTTCAAATTTATTGGTGCTATGTGGTTCTTGATTGTGCGCATGTTCCGCGGTGTATAAAAAAAAATTAAGTCCATCTTTTTTTTTCTTTTAGGGAGGGAAGGTTCACTTTTTTATCAATTATGACGAGATGGTAGAGTAAACATGACCACAAACAACTAAAATAAAAATATAAAAAAGAAGGGGAAAAAAGGGAAACTCACCAACGTCATACAACATTTACACATATTCAAGGATCCATATCGGATATCGGTTTAGCTTTTTTTATTATTCATCTACATTTATTTTTCTGTTCAACGTTTTATTATTCATATTCAATATCTTTCATCTGCATTATTTTTGTCATTGAAGCTTAATTTTCCTATCTCTCTGAATGACAGTTTCTTCTTTAGCGAATCGGGGACGTTCCAATTGGTCATAGTATCATCTTTCATGATTATATTAAGTTTAGTTAGGTATCATGTCTACGAAATGTATTCACACAGAGTCGTATAAACTTAGTAATTGGGGTAGACATAAAATGTAGTCAAGTCGGGTCATACATATGTTTCTTATATATATATATATATGAATGTGTTTAGTTGTAGTTGTAATTGCTGTTTTCTGACATTAGTAAGGATCGTGCATATCTGAAAATTATAATTTGTACAAGGCACTATCACGAAACCATGAAATGTGAAAAGTACAAAATAGGGTTATTATAGGCCAAGTATCACGTATACCCATGTCACGTGATACTGATATTTTCTAGGAAATCTGGCTGTTTTGCTCCCTTATGCTGTTTAAAGTGGGTATATTGGACTGGTTTTGTCGTACCTTCCCTTGCTTTTGCCGCTACCAAAATTCCAAACAACCCGCCAGCAAATTGGGACGCAAATTCCTGCCACCTCTTTCAGTTCCTCTCTTTTCCTCCTTTCATAACTTTTCTTGGATTTTCCAAGTTTTGCTTTCATCTGCAAACTTTCAGTGTTGAAACAAGAAAAGTTGCAGCTAGACGGTGACGTTTAAGAGAAAAACAAAGAAAAGATCGTCGTAGCCTAGCTGCTTTTTTTCGTTCTCTTCTTCTTACTAATAGAAGAGAGAAGAGTCAAAAAAGGAACAAAGCACCAATACTTGATCTTTGTTTATTGATTCTTTCGTCATCTGACGATTTCTAAAAAATCCGTTTTGTTGAGATTACTCTTGCTACCTAGATATATTCTTTCTCTTTATTTTTATTTTTTTGTTTATTCCGTTCCAACCAACGAATGGACAATTGGTAGTTATTGTATATCTAGGCAACTCTGACGAATAATCCGCGACGTATTTTTTTCTTTTTCTTTTCGCTACCCCCGTCCCTTGTAATCGCGCACGCGTTTTCATTACTAGAAGGCTCTGAGCTTTTAAGCTTTCGCATTCAATTCGTTTTCGCTTCTACAACACATTTTTCTCTTGCGTCGATTTCAAAATATTAAAACACGTAGCTAAGGGCGGCTACTGTCCTCTTATATCAACACATAATTATCCCGCTCGTTGCATACGTCTCGTTCATTCTTCAAAATTTTGTTTCCTTGAATTATCTTACCCTCTAATCCTCTCTCTGTCTTTCCTTCAGCCTCCTCGACACATCCAATTTGCTTCTCGACACAAACTGCTGCTACGAAGCTCTATAGCGTCAATACTTCTCTTCGGCTTCTGACAAGACTGAGAACTCAATAATTTGCGTAAAATTTCAAGAACCTATTATTTTTTTTTTTATCTTTAGAGTCCTGCTCGAAGCTAGATGGGCATAGATTTTGAAGCTGGCGGTCTAAAGCCATAATATACATCAACACCTCCAGCGAAGACAGAAGTAGGCTTTTTGTTCGTCTTCAATTCTGCGACCGGAGCGACTATAGACCTCATCGGTAAGTAATAACAAAAGGGTACCATAGTTTCGCAACTACCACCTCTTAAATACCCTCCTACACGTTTATCATTCCCCATTTCATTTTCGAGCAGTTGGATTGCTTCACCTTTACAAAGTTGTTGTTCCAGGCGACGACACGACCATAAGCTAGCACCACATCTGTATTCAAATTTTCCATTTTTTTTCTCTTTTTCAATGTGACAATTCTTCGCCGGTCTTCGCTAGTGGCTAGAATTTAACTAACTCAGCGACTGTGTACACGTCGCTGTGGTCCTGCTTGAATGGACACTCCCAAACGAGGCTTAACTCGACTGGGCTATCTATCAACCGCGCACTGAAGAATCTTGCTACTAAAAAAGTAAGACCAAAGGCGTTTTTCTTTTAAAAAGGAAAAAAAACCTTGCCTAGCTTGCTTAAATAGCTACCAGGCTGCGGATGTGTACCGTTGCAGATGCCCAAACGTGGCATATGTAGGCGTTTCTCTTCGCATGTTTGGATCCTCCAGTTGAGAAGACATCTGGGTGGATAGGCTCTCATTGAAGAAAAAAAGAACAAGACAGGCTTGAAGAAATATGCCATTAAGGAAGAAAAGTCGAGAAAAAACAGCAATAGGACATGCGACTCGGCCGATCTTTTGAGATCTAGGATCTAGGTGCCGGGTTTAAAATGGCATCGGACCCAAGAATTATCATTTGGTAGCAAGTCTTTGGGCAGTGAGAGAAAAAAAATACTTAAGTTGAGTTTCTACAGGCGGTGGCAAAGAGGAAGTCCAAATGGCTCTAGATTAACTCGGCAGTTTAAACAACTCACTCACCTTAAGAGTAGTTTTTACCTGGGTGAATCTGGTGTCCTGTTAAGAAACCTTCTATGCCATGCCTTGACAAGCCAACATCGCATCTAGGCATGTCCAAGTACGGCATGTTGAGTTATAGCTCTTCTATTCTACTTTTTTCCATCTTTTCCCTTCGCCGGAATAACCGGCCGACCCTGTTTTCTTTTCTTTAATATTGGCTATAGAGATATAACATCCATCTCACTTTTTTCTCTTTCTTTTCTTGTCCTAATCTTGCAGTTTTTCCTGGATTGAGCCCTGATCAAGTGAGCAGTGGCCAAAAAAATCCAAAAAATACTGTCATGATGCTGTTGCACAATGGCGGACAAGAAAAAAAGAAGCACAAAATAGTCTGCTGCTACTATCATTTTTTTGATTGGAGATACCGGATTAGTTGGATGTTGGATCGATTTCGCATGTCGGGATGAGAGAAGAGACCAGCGTCAAAAATCCAAATCCACCGGCCGTCTTCTTGGCCTCTTTTATCTTTTTGTCTTCCTTCTTTTTCTTTATGCTTGGTTCTTGTGAGCTAATTGCTAATCATATTTGCATTTATAGAACATAAAAGTCATAGGCTTCAATAAGCTTCACACTGGCGGATATCGTGGAGACAAAAAAATTACCGTCGCATTTTTGTCTTCGCATTTTTAGCATCGTCGGTAGGTCTTTCTCTCCAAAAGAAAGCAAAGCAAAGCACTCCAGGGCCATCTAACAGCCGCCCCACTCGTAGAAGTACCTTGTAATACTAGAGTGAGTGCAGAGGTACATTGGCCTGGTGGTACATTTGTTAGCGCTGTTTTGATCCACCTTAACGCATTGCTTACATGCAGGCGCCCCACTTTTTCCCGAGCTTAATACTCCATTGTAGAGACCACCAACTAACAAGTGCTTTGTCGAAGGCCAAGATCGCCGCCACCCTATCAGCGGCGGATCAGAAGCGCAGTAGAAGCGGATCGGAAGCTATAATTAGCACTGGCATCACAACAGACATTGCAATGCAGTGGCATTCGGATGCCGACAATGTCGCCGGCGATGAGGGCTGGTTCAACGGCTTCGAGGGTGACATAAGAAACTGGAACCCCGACATCCATTTTAACCTGGATGTAGTGCCGGATGGAAGTGAAGCCAACTTCTTCAGTGGCGAGGATCTGGTCAATAATCTGGAGCAACTGGACTCGTACAGTGGTCCTAGTGTGCTTAACCAGGCATACGACCCGTCGTACTTTGGACAGGAAAATAAGAATGCCCTGCCCGGTGCGATGAGCGATGTTGCCGACTTGGCCCAGGCCGGCTTTGATAATGGTCAGCAGTTTGGCTTCAATGGCCGCTCAGAGCCTCAGTATCACGGCGGCATACACTCGTTCGCCAACAACCCCCAGAGCGTAGCCCAGCCACGCGGTAGCCAGAGCGCATCAGGAACTCCCGTGCAGCACCAGTCTCTGCATGTAAAACCTCCCCCACAACAGCCACCGCAAGGCCAATTCAACGGAGGCTTTGTCGGTGGTATACCGTATTCTCACGTGCCACCACCACAACAGCAACAGCAACAGCAACAACCACCACCACCACAGCAGCAGCAGCAACAACCACCACCACAGCCACAACAACAGTTCTCGGCAACGTCGTTCCCGTTGTCTAGTGCTGGCATCGCTGCGCCTGTTACTGCCCAGAATAACGGTGCCAACTTTGGAGGTCATCCGCACCAGGTAGATTTCGATGTTCATATGCACCACATGCTTCAAAACCAGGAGATCCAGGCACTACAGGGACATCACCTCCAACAACAGTCTCGTTCGCCATCAGTTACACAATCGGCTCAGTCATCTCCAGCTGTACCTGCTGCCCAGCCTCATCGGCAACAACCCGTGGCCGGCGGAGCACCATATCATATGACACCACCGTCTAAAGCTGCCCAGAACCACTCGCAGCTAAACATTGCGGCCGTGCAGTTCCAGCAAGCTCAACAAGTGCAATATCAGACACATCTTCAACAGTCGCAGTTGCCACGGAAACAAGCTGTGATACCACCTAGTGGCCAACAAGATCTGAAATATGTGCCTGTCAGACATGGTCTATCACAGCCGCCTTCTCAGTCAGGTACTCCTATCCAACACCACCAAGCTCATGTGCCTCCACCACAAGCACCACATCTTAATCAGCAACAGGTGGCTCAACATATGGCCCAGCAGAAACAACAACAAAATCGATCGCCACAACCACAACAGGCCCAACCAAATCAACAAGCTATGCATCAACAACAGCCAATACCGCAGTCACAAAGGCAACTACAAGCTCAAGCCCAAGTGTTAGCAATGGCTCAGCAAGGGCAGGCCCAGGTGTATCATCAATATAACCAATTGGTGGGACAGCAACAGCAACAGCAGCCACAGCAGCCATCTATGCCGCCACAAAGCATGGAAAGCCTTCAGCCCCCTAAACTTGCCGTCTCTAACTTGAGTTCGGGCACTCGGTCAATAACTCCACAGGGTCTGAAGCGGTCTGTGGATGACTCCAGTAATGGATCAAGTGCCTCTTCTGATGTGACTGTGAATACTGAGCCGGCCAAGAAGCGTACGAAGCGCACTTCAAAGAAGGAGGAAGCAGCGACGGCAGTAGCTGCTGCCGCGACTTCAACTCCAGTAAATAGCAGCGGCTACGTCGTAGAGTCTATTGCATCTACTAGTGTGGCATCTTCTGTGGCCGATACACCAACCAATACACCGGTTTCGGTAGCCCCTATCGGCCGTGGTGTTGCTCCAGTCGAGCCTGCGCCTGTTACTAAGGAGGATGTTTTGGCTGTACCAACGCTTGATAAAGCTGAAATGGAGCAGCTTACGCACTACACGAAGAAGAGTCGGGCTTCTAAACTCCGGCCTAGCCCTATTCCTGGTGCAACTTACATGGCCTTTACTGGCACTACTAAAATTGCGAGTAAGTATCCAGACTTTCGAAATATAACACAGTGTGATTTGTCTTACTTTTCTAACATTGTAATTCTCTAGACGTAAAAACCTTTGACAAACTCGTACCTATCATTGCACCACCATCACAATCTGGAAAGCCGATAATAGAGGAGTTGGGATCCCTTCCATGTGAAATCCAAGGTCAATTCGCCAGTAGATTCCAGCCCTCATCCGAGTTGAGCGGACTTGAAGAGCGCAAAGCTGAAAGCAGTGATCTTCTACAACAATACGAACGAGAGATGCTTTCCCTTGGTAAACGTCGGCCCAAGTACACAGAGTTTCCACGTAAGTTACAAACTTTCAAGATTTATATTACGATAATATGGGTTATATGCTAATATCTATGTTTGATTAGATGCCTTTGGTGAACGTCTTCGTGCGGACGAGACTATCAAATCTAAAGCTGAACGTCAAGCGCGTAAGCTTGCCGAGGAAGAGAAGAATAAACCCGTTCGTGCCGAAGTCAAACCCACCGATGAAGTTGAAGGCGCTGTTTGGGAGCTCGCTGGTTTCGTGCATATCAAACATGACGCAGTTCGAAGCTCAAGTCTTCTTGGCAAGGCGGTACAACAAACCGGTGACATGATTGCTAGTCTACGATCTGAGCTGAGCAAATCTCGAACAGCTTTGGATACTGCTACCAAGGAGAAGAAGTCGGAGAGCACGCTTAACGTTATGCGCCAGACCATGGATATCAAGAGACAGAAGCTGTACAAGTGCCTGGAGGCAGCAAACACAGTGGGCGACGAGGTCGTTATGGAAAACCTCGGTGGCCATGCGCGGTTTGTGATTAGCATGATCAACCTGCTCATTTTCTGTGCTAAGGGAGGCGAATACTCGGACAAACTACCCAAGGTGACGCTCCAGATTATGAACAAGCTGAAGTTTGTTCCTTCCGTTGCGAATGTTTTGGGTAACTTCGAACCTGTTCGCAAGAGGCTTAAGGAGCACGGCGATGACGAGGTTCGAGAGCTTCTGATGCCTATTGCCGAGAAGATTGCAGAATTGGAACAATCTATCAAGAAGACTAAGGAGAAGGAAGCTAAGGAGAAGGAGGCCCGTGACCGGGAAGCAAAAGAAGCTAAAGAGGCGAAAGAAGCCAAGGAACTGGCGTCTATCTCAGCATCATCAGCCAAGAAAGATGATGACTCTGTTGATAGTAAATCGAAAAAGCCAGACTCCTCTGCTGTTGCCAAGAGTGCGATGAAGCCTCGTGGTGCTAGTGCTCTTCTGCCTGGAAAGTCACGGACAACTTCCAAACCCACCGTAAAGCCTGAAGTCGCCAAAACCGACAGCTTAAAGGCTGGCGATGATAGGAAGATATTGTCATCACAGCTGAAGAAGCCTCTGAGCAAGCCTGAGCCTTCTCGAAATGAGGCATGGAAGCCTGTGCCTCAGCAGCCGCCGGCTAAGCCAGGCTCTGGTTTCAGCTCTGCTGGCGGCTTCGCTTCTCTAATGCAGGCAATCAATGCACCAAAACCGAAGTCTCCGCCAAAGGAATCCAACTCAACGCCGGAATTACAAGAGACAGTCGAGGAGAAGGAAAAGCGCATGCGCAAGGAAGCACGCCGCAAGCTGCGCGTGAAGTGGCGGGCCGATCACGAGCTCGTTGAAGTGCGCCTCTTTAAGAAAGAGGAGCCGGAAGACGGAGATCCTGAGCAAAGCGCAGCCCTTATCAAAGATGCAGGCGATGATAAGTCTGAGGGTATGGCACTGCGCCAACGGCCGATTGTGGACGAGGACGATGAAGACGACCTACCCTACATTCCCTGGATGGAGCCTACGCGCGTCGATTTCTCTGTGATCGAATCCAAGCAACGCTCCAAGACATTCAAGCCTCGTGGCGGTGAGCTGCCAATCATTTCGGAGGCCCGTGAATTCCTGATAGAGCGTGAGTCTAGAGTACTCATGTCATTCTACACAGATATTGCCGACATTCCGCCAACGCCCAAGAGTCCGCCGCCCGAGCTTGCACAGGAGGGCTTGGAGCCCAAGATTGGCCATCTGCCACGTGAGCCCAAGTATGACGAGATCCAGCGTCGCCTTAAAGAGACGCGCGAGTTTGGTCCCAAGGGTGCCTTGTACCAGGCCCTGCGTCGCATTGAGGAGGAGGAAGAACGCCTTCGTGCGCAGAACAAGCTGGTGCCAGAGTCTTTCAACATTCCAGTTGCGGCACCAGGTACCATCGTGATACACGGCTTGCCTGGCCCCATACAGGCAGACTCGGCATCCTTCTTGCCGGATAACGCCGGAGAAAAGGCGCTGTCTATCCTCCTGTCCAATCTGACTGTAGTACACAAACCCCTCACCGCCATTCCTTCGACAACCCGCCGTACCGACTTTGATGATGTCGCAGTACAGGCAGCATCTGACGCCATTGAAGAACTGGCAGCCAAGTTCAAAGGCAAGGTTGAGGCGTCAGAGCCGCCCAGCTGGATCGCCGAGGATACAGAGCGTTCACAGGAGTGGTGGATCGGCTTCAACAAAGACGCCGACAAGCGAGCGGCCCGCATGGCTGCCCAGCAGGCACACTCTGATGCAGCCAACGCAGCTACTCTGACTGAGATGTACAACATGTTCCTCCAGGCACAGGCGGCACAGGCCGTTCAGAACCAGGCTATGCCTCAGATGCCAGTGGTGCCGGGCATGCAACTTCAGGAACAGATCATGGCTGCCATGACCATGTTCGGGCAGCAGCTCGGAGCCACACCTGATGTTTCCATGCTCAATGGGCCTCCAACAGCGCCAGCGCCGCCCACAGGGCCAGCTGCATATCAAAAACAGCAACAGCAGCAAAAAGAAGACCCTTACGCTGCCCGTCTACGTATCTCACAAGACGCAGCGGCGGCTCGTACCGACAACGTGTCCAACTGGGACGACGAGTACGATCCCACGCGCGAAGACTGGGAAATGGGCGATGGTCCTGGCAACAACGACGGTGATGTCTCATTGCGTGACCGCGGTTACAACGTCTCCTCTAGTGCAGCCGAGTTCGGACCGCCGGGTGGGCCGAAGCGTAAGAAGGCCGCAAAGGGTTCGTTGCCGCCGCATCGTCCGGCCAATCGTGCGTTAATAGGAACGAAGCCTTGTATGTTCTACAAGCAGGGCAACTGTGCTCGTGGCGAAAAATGTACATTCCGACACGAAATGTAGGCGGTGTTGAAGTTATGATTTCATCATTATCATTATCATCATCTATTATTCTATATTCTTATTCTCTGTTTATTTTTATATCCATCTCATTCTACCCTTTCCAGGCCATACTGCCTGTTCTATCATTTCCTTTTTTTTATTTTCCCTTGATGGTTTACGTCTTCAACATCAACTCCATAATTTTCTTATGTTGCGCTTTCGATATTGCCATTATCATTATCTATTATTATCATAACACTAGTCACTTATATTTTTTCTTTTCATTTTTCTTTTTGTTTCAGGGACGGATTCTTATGGCTCGGTAAATGGATTCAGGAAACGAATGCACTAGATTAAGTGCCAAAAACGTCAATATATAAAGAACCCAATATCATTATTACTACTCACTGCTATTCATCGATTTCTTCATTCGTGACAATGCTATCTAGAGCACAGTCTCCACGACTTCCCAGATTAGTCCTTCTACCGTGACATTTGCCCCAACAAAGACTCTCTTCTTCTCATCCTCATCGTCATTGTCATCGTCTGCCGCCCAACTTCCCGGGAACGCCGTGCTAGAGCTACGAGCATCCCACGCCCAGCAACTAGTTGATTTTCCATCATCGTCATCGACGACTCTTGTGAACCGACCAGCCAACACTTCTCCATCCGGTCGATCACGCTGTAGCACGCCCTGGAAGTAGTCGCCGATTCGGAGAGCATCGCCACGAGCGCCATCCTGGCCATCCTTGACACGTAGACGGATGACCTTGACCTTTTTATTCGCTGACTCTCCATCACCATTGCTGTTGTGGCCGCTTTGGGGTGCACTAGCCCAAACTTCTTTGTACAGCTCGGGTTTGCCCGAGGCTGGATTCGGCATGACTCCCCATTCCAAGTGTTCGCCCGACGGCAACTGGATGCTATCGCCGGCATCTTCCGGTGCTTGACCACCCGGTGGAGCGCGATTATCTATCGCATGCACAAAACGCGTGTGCGAAACAAACGGCACGGCAACACCGAACGGCGCATTCTCTTCTGCGTTGACTCCGGAAGTGGCGGTCCGGCTTGATGGCGCCGAGTAGTCGCTGTTGTATGCCGTGCCGGAAAATACCCAGTAGGAAACGTGCTTGCCGAGCGGCGAGGGTGCAGGCGGTTTGGGATAGCGTAGATCGACAAAGACTCCAGATGGCGCGGTCAGAACGAGCGTGTCTGTGTCTTCAAATGCTGGCTCTGCGCCCTGTTGGGACATGGGATATATGTGAGTTTCTTTCTCTTGTTGGTTATCTGGCGGATATTGAATAATAGCTCACCCATGCGATGCCACGTCGAATCGACGTCGTTGCTGTACTGCCGCCTGGTGTTTCTTTCCGCCCGTGTAGATGCGTTGAAGATGTCATTATGTGTCTCTTCACAATAGATAGATGCGCTTGAAATGATAAAAATGAAAAGATGTATAATATACAACCAGTACAAACCACAACTCAACTTATCTTTAGGACGAAAACCCCGCCTTGGCTAGACCCGTCTTATTCCTTCCTATTCCGTTCTAGGCTTACTTGCTAGGCTCCGCTTTCAACTACAGCATAACTCACGATATATCCTGACTAAGTATTAGTTATCGAAGATATTCACTGCAAAAAGATAGACACATGAATTTTTTTAAAGATCAGATCGTCATTTATTCAACACAAGACTGCCTGTGCAGCTAGTTCTATTTAATAGTATTGACAAAGAAAAATGGTATGAGAAGAAATAAAATAAAATGCTCTTCAGGTCCAAGATGTGTTCAAGATAGAATTCACAATCTTAGACTTACAAGAAAGAGCAAAAAAGAAGAAGAATAAAAAGTTACAGTGTGCTAGAAGATGATAACATCTTCACACAGATAGTTTAAAGGAAAACAATGAATAAAAGAAAATCTAACAAAGGGAAAAATCCAAACATAAACACAAGATATAATAAAAAAAATATAACAAAGAAAAGGTGGGGGACATCATAGATCAAAAAGAGTGCAAGAAAGATAGACTCTTCTTACAGCAGCAGAGCCGCGAAGCCAGCCATAAAGGCAGCGACGATGGAAGCGCCCATCTTGACCGCGCCGCTAGTAGCGACCGAAGAGGTCGAAGATGAAGAAGAAGAGGAGGATGTGGTAGTAGCAGCAGTGCTGTACGAGTGGCTGGTGGCAGTGGCAGTGCTGAAGCCAGTCGACGCAGCAGAGGCACCAGCAGCGTAGCCAGCAGTGCCGTTAGAGAATAGGTAAGTACCGGAGCCTGAGCCGGAAGAGCCTGAAGATGAACCAGAAGAGCTAGATCCTGAGCTAGAGCTGGAAGATGAGTCAGAAGAGGCGCTATCAGAGCCAGTAGAGCTAGAGCTGGTAGATCCCGACGAAGCACTAGTGGCAGAAGAAGCAGAGGCGGAAGAGACAGCAGAACCGCTAGAGCCAGAAGAGGACCCCGAAGATCCAGAGCTAGAAGAGCCAGTTGAATCAGAGCTGGAAGAACCAGAAGACGAACCAGTGGATCCGGAGCTAGAGGAACCAGAGGTGGAGCCAGTGGCAGACGATGCAGAGGCAGAAGACACGGCGGAGCCGCTAGATCCGGAAGATGAACCAGACGAAGAAGAGCCAGAAGAGGCGTCAGATCCAGTAGAGCCGGTGGAGCTAGAGCTGGAGCTAGAACCGGAAGAGGTATCAGAGCCAGTCGAGCCAGAGCTGCTAGAGACACTACCAGTAGAACCGGAAGAAGAGCTAGTAGATCCAGTTGAGGTAGAGGCAGAAGCAGATGATACAGCGGAGCCGGAGCCAGATGAGCCAGAGCTGGAACCAGAAGAGCCGGAGCCAGAAGAGGTGTCAGATCCAGTGGAACCGGTGGAGCCAGAGCTGGAGCTAGAACCGGTAGAGTCGGAGCCAGAGCTGCTGGAGCCACCACCTGTAGAACCGGAAGAAGAGCTAGTAGATTCAGTTGAGGTAGAGGCAGAAGCAGATGATACAGCAGAGCCAGAGCCAGACGATCCGGAGCCAGATGAGCCAGAGCTGGAACCGGAAGAGGTATCAGAGCCAGTCGAGCTGGAAGAGCCAGTGCTAGAAGTATCAGAGCCAGTGGAGCCAGAGCTGCTAGAGCCACTGCCAGTAGAACCGGAAGAAGAGCTAGTAGATCCAGTTGAGGTAGAGGCAGAAGCAGATGATACAGCGGAGCCGGAGCCAGACGAGCCAGAGCTGGAACCAGAGGTACCAGAGCCAGAAGAGCCGGTAGAGCCAGTAGAACCGGTGGAGCCAGAGCTGGAGCTAGAACCGGAAGAGGTATCAGAGCCAGTAGAACCAGAGCTAGAGTTAGAACCAGTAGAGTCGGAGCCAGACGAGCCAGATGAGCCAGTAGATGAGCCAGTAGAGCCGGTGGAACCAGTAGAGTCGGAGCCAGAGCTGCTAGAGCCACTGCCAGTAGAACCGGAAGAAGAGCTAGTAGATCCAGTTGAGGTAGAGGCAGAAGCAGATGATACAGCAGAAGCAGATGATACAGCAGAGGCAGAGCCAGACGATCCGGAGCCAGACGAGCCAGAGCTGGAACCAGAGGTACCAGAGCCAGAAGAGCCGGTAGAGCCAGAGCTGGAGTTAGAACCAGTAGAGTCGGAGCCAGATGAGCCAGTAGAACCGGTGGAACCAGTAGAGTCGGAGCCAGAGCTGCTGGAGCCACCACCAGTGGAACCGGAAGTCGAGCCAGAAGTGGTACCAGTGCTAGAAGCAATAGATCCAGTCTCAGTAGCAGTCACGGGGCAAACAGTGGTAGTGACAGCGACAACATCAGTTACGTAGACAACAGAGCCAGCACTAGTAGTGCTGTAAACGTTGGTGCTGTAGACAGTAGAAGTGGTGTACTGGGTCGAGGAAGACGAGTCGGAGCCAGATGAGCCAGATGATCCAGATGAGCCGGAAGAGCCAGAGGTAGAACCAGTAGAACCAGAGCTGGAACCAGAGGTATCAGTGGAGCCGGAAGATGAGCCAGAGCTGGAAGAGCCCGAGGAGCTTGAGCCAGATGAGGATGAACCAGATGAGCCAGAGCTAGAAGAACCAGAGCTCGAAGAACCAGTAGCAGAAGCGGAGCCAGTCTCAGTGGCAGTGACAGGGCAGACAGTGGTGGTGACAGCGACGACATCGGTGACGTAGACGACAGAGCCAGCGCTAGTGGTGCTGTAGATGTTGGTGCTGTAGATGGTCGAGGTAGTGTACTGGGTAGAAGACTCAGAGTCGGAACCAGATGAGCCAGACGAACCAGAGCTAGATCCAGACGAGCCGGAGCTAGAGCCAGAAGAACCGCTGGAAGAGTCGGAACTGGAGCCAGAAGAACCGCTAGAAGAACCAGAGCTGGAACCGGAAGAGCCAGACGACGAAGAACCGGAGCTAGAAGAACCGGTGGCTGACGAAGAGCCAGTCTCGGTAGCGGTCACAGGGCAGACGGTGGTAGTAACGGCAACGACATCGGTGACGTAGACGACAGAGCCAGCGCTGGTGGTGCTGTAAATGTTGGTGCTGTAGATGGTCGAGGTAGTGTACTGGGTAGAAGACTCGGAGTCGGAACCAGATGAGCCAGACGAACCAGAGCTGGAGCCAGAAGAGCCAGAGTTGGAGTCAGAAGAACCGCTGGAAGAGTCGGAGCTGGAGCCAGAAGAACCGCTGGAAGAACCAGAGCTGGAACCGGAGCTAGAAGAACCAGTAGTAGACGAAGACGAATCAGTCTCAGTAGCAGTCACAGGGCAAACGGTAGTGGCGACGGCAACGACATCAGTGACGTAGACAACCGAGCCAGCGCTAGTGGTGCTGTAAATGTTGGTGCTATAGACAGTAGAAGTAGTGTACTTGGTAGACGAGGACTCAGAGTCAGCCTCAGAGCCAGAGCCAGAAGAGCCAGAAGAGCCAGAAGATGAACCAGAGCTGGAGCCGGAGCTGGAACCAGAAGAGCCGGAGCTGGAGCTGGAAGAACCAGTAGCAGACGAAGACGAATCAGTCTCGGTAGCAGTCACAGGGCAAACGGTAGTGGCGACGGCAACGACATCAGTGACGTAGACAACCGAGCCAGCGCTAGTGGTGCTGTAAATGTTGGTGCTATAGACAGTAGAAGTAGTGTACTTGGTAGACGAGGACTCAGAGTCAGCCTCAGAGTCAGAGCCAGAAGAGCCAGAGCTAGAGCCAGAAGAACCGCTGGAAGAACCGGAGCTAGAGCCGGAGCTGGAAGAACCAGTAGCAGACGAAGACGAACCAGTCTCGGTAGCAGTGACGGGGCAAACAGTAGTGTACAGAGCAACGGTATCAGTGACGACAGTGGTGGAGTCAGCAGGGCAGTTGGTAACGGTAGAAGCGCAGCTGGTGACAGTGTAGACCGAGGTCGTGTAAACAGTCGAAGTAGTGTACTCAGCAGCAGAGGTAACGGCAGCAGCGGCAGAAACACCAGTAGCAGAAGCAGTAGAGTTGGAGTAAGTGCCAGTAGAGGAAGCAGAGGTCGAATTGCTGTCAGTGAAGATACGGATATCCTTGATCTTGAAGTAGACATCGGCGAAGGCGCTGGGGGTGTTCTGGACGTAAGAAGTGCAGGTATCGTAGCCAGTATCGGCAGCGCAGCCAGATTCCTCGTCCCAGTAGTAGGTAGTGCCAGCAGGGTTACCGCAGAAGTCGATGTCTAGGACCATCTTCTGCTCAGCAAAGTGGCTGTCGATGTCACACTCGCTGTTCTTGGCGTACAGGACGGGGTTGCCCCAGGTGGAGGTATCGGGAGAGTCAGTGTCGACGTTGGCGGGGACCTTGTCGTTGGTCCACGAGAACAGCTTCAGGTAGGTGCCGGTCCACTCCATAGCGTAGACACCACCGGAGCTGTTACCCCAGGGGCCGGAGTCGTCCTCGACAGTGCAGCCTTGGCCACTGGACTGGTCATCTTCGGTCCAGGCATTGTCGCAGTTGCTGCTCAGCAGGGTGCCGGTGGCGTTGGTGGTGGACAACGTACAAGTACCGTTGTCGGCTGTAGGGCCGGTGTGAAGAGCCGGCTGGTTCCACTCACGGTTGTTCCACTGCTCGATGATGTCGACCTCACCAAGGTAGACCCAAGGCTCACCGTAGGTCCAGCTAGAGAAAGAGAGTTAGCCAACAAGTACTTTGACACCAGGATAGTTGGTTTCTAGTGACTTACAAAGAGGGCCACGAGCCGCAGACGGGAGTGGGCAGGTGGGTGAAACGGCCAATGATCAGGCTGTGGCCGTAAGAGGCAGTCGAGGTCATCTTGAAAGAGCTGCGTCCAACGGAGCTAGTAGTGGAGTTGGTAGAGTCGACACCAAGGTAGACATCGTCGCCATCGGTGCCGATCAGGCCGAGGGCCTCCGCATCGCTGCGGCTGCGGAAGTTGACGAAGCCAGAGTTCGAGTCGACATCGCTGTAGTCGCCAGTAGTGTAGTCACTGACAGTAAAGTCAAACTTGTCAAAGAA
The DNA here is from genome assembly GCA_004009845.1 of Davidsoniella eucalypti. Lineage (NCBI taxonomy): Eukaryota > Fungi > Ascomycota > Sordariomycetes > Microascales > Ceratocystidaceae > Davidsoniella > Davidsoniella eucalypti. The sequence continues at coordinate 104,271 of RMBW01000071.1, read as the reverse complement.
GTTGTCCTTGTCGTAGGTCTCAGAGAGGTAGTACTGAGCCGCCTTGGTCTTTCCAATGAGGGCCAGAGCCACAGTGGCAGCCGACACAATGGAAGGAGCCATGTTGAAGTTTTGGTGAGAGAAAGTAAAAGTGTGTTACTGGTGTATAGTCGAAGGCGTTTCTAGAACAGAGAGACTGAACCCAAGGAATCAGGAATGAAAGAGTGACGAACGATTACGCCAGGGGACGAGCTATAAGGCTCAAAGGAAAGCTGTTGAAAGAATGGGAGGAGGGAAGAAAAAAGAAAAGAAAACAAAAGCTTGGAGTTGAGATGCTTTGCTGTGTTATGAGCAAGGCTTGAGAGAGAGAGAGAGAAGAGAGTGGAAAGTGAAGCCATCGAGGCGGGAGAACGGCAGCCTTTCTATAGCAAACAGAAGCCCTAGGCAAACTCAACTCCACAGCCGGATCCTGAAGATACATAGTCCAGCCAGAGTCATCGCCTCACCCATTCAACCCCCCTCGGGTCAGTTTGCCGTCCTTGGTACATCGGCTACTGCTAGGGCCTTGAAGCCGGCCACGCAAACATTGAGCCAGCCCATCCGTCTCGATATTTAAGATGTACAGCAGCAACACAGTGTTGGGGCACAGTTCTGGCCGACCCTTGTCTACCCATCTGTCCAAATCGGACGGACTAACAGAGCAAGCAACTAGCATATGTACAGACATAGCAAGAGCTGCTAAGGATAGGACAGCGGGACCAGGCTCCTGTAGCATTGGCTCCAGCCGTGACGAGGCCTATCACCAACTAATGGGCAGCTTTTCCAGTGCTGAGCCACGTCCAGGCTAGTAGCGGATGAACGTGCAAGCACTGCCAAAGGCAAACAGTCCGAACTGGGACGCTGTTGTAAGTGAGTCGTGCAAGGGCTAGCCCCCAATCTGGCCGGATCCCTGACCCTGACAGCACAGTATAAAACAGCACTAGGAACTAACAGACCTGCTTTTGAGCGGCTACGCCCCTTTCAAGACTCTAGACTCGACATCAGATTATATCAAATTATATATGATATACTACATAGCTCTAGCAAAGGACCCTCCTGTATCCAGACAGTGTTAGACAGTGTGCATAGGGCGAGAAGCTCCAGCCCGACTCGGCCATTGTTTACAATTTTGGTTGCTGCAGACTACAACTACACTGCCCACACTCATCTCCGTTGATGAGTAAGCAGAGCACGAGCCTTTTTGTTCATTGTTTTATTGAAGATTATTGGCATTCTCATAACAGCACAGTCCCATACGATCAATGTGTGAAAAAGATACATCATTCTCATGTGTAGCTTGTCTTCGTCAGCGACTCTTGTTTTGTCTGGCGGTTCCTTGCATGTGGGATTATCCTACCTTGCTGTGACGGCGCTAAGTATTGCTGTGTTTTCCAGGCTATAAGCAGGTTGTGTTTTTGCCGGTAGGGGCCCTAGCAAGATGCCGCGTAGGACGGTGGGCTGAGGTTGTGTCGTAGTCAACAGTCCACATATCTGTATACATCGTAGTATACCACTATACACCCCTTGAAAGTGTCAATTCAGGTGACAGGAAACGATTCATTCGGTTAGTTGAGCCAAGAACCCTTTAAGCGATGATCGGCGTCAAATTGATCTCATGTATAAAAACAATACACCAAAACACATACGATAATCACCATCAATCGTGGACGAAAACTATGGAAACTCAGCGCTTTCCTCCTACTTCAACAAATCATCCAACTATATAGCATAGAATAAAACTTTGCAGCCTGTGGGAATGAAGAGTTTTCCAAGCAAACGCCGCTGCATTGCGTGTCGTTTGCTAAGATAGCATTCTTTCATTCTTTAGCGGCCTTCCTACTAACCTTCTAGGCCTCACGCCATCTTTTTCTCCTACTTTAAAGCTAGCCATTTTACTGGGTCGACTAACCCTTTCTGAGAACTTGCTAATTGTTACGCCTTATTGTTGAACTGCAACCTGGTAAAATACAGTGGCAAAAACTCCTTTGACGCTCTGTGACGCGTGTGTGGCGGTTTCTACCCATGGTATTCACTAACTGAGTGATATTGCCCTTGTGTTAATGTTCTTTGCATTTGCTATCATGCAGGTCCCTCTCCTTGAAATCTTGTGTGCATACGAGACAAACAAACACCAGAAACCACCCAAAGACTACGACGTCTGTCTATGGCGAGATATTTATGAACCTATGAGCATATTTGCAGCCTGGATAACATCAGGCTATTCATCGAAAACTACTAGATGGCCCAATTCACACGATGGATGTATCTTCCACGCAAGCTTTCCCACCTCCTGACTTCACTCCCTTGCTTTTCTTTCTCTATCTTTCTATCTGAGCTACTCGGAACTTTTCCTGCTGCTTCCTCCCTCCACAGTTCCATATTTTCCGTAGCGGGAAGCAGGACAACTCGAGCCAGCCCAACTATATAGTAGGATCCTTTTTGCTGCCATGCCACGTTGTGCCAAGGCCGCTATTTAGTCTATTTCGGGTTGCTATAGGCAAAGTTGCTTTGTTCTCGCCAGTCTTGTTTAAAGAGGGGAAAATAAAAGAAGAAGAAAAAAGACCATCGTGAGGTTCGTTCGTGTTCTGACAGGTATGAATGTAGGAGAGAACGGACTCCCCGTTTCTCGCGTTTCCCATGATTATGAAAGCTAATGTTCACCAAGCTTCGCCTCTTAATTAATACCACTCACTGTATATCTTCGCTTTCTTTCGATGCTTTACATTACTTTCCAGCTCACGTTTGCCTCGCCTTTTTCGTGATAACCACCAGCCACTTAGTGACCTCTGACCCGTGTATAATGAACTGGATCAATGCTTATATTTCTCCTTTCTTTCAGCTGCTTCTCTCATTATTGTACTTCAAATACAGCTAGTTATGAAGCCCTTCCTAGTGCTATGATCCAAAATAGCATCAGTTTTGTCCCCTGGTACCCAGAACTAGGTATCTACAACTATGACTAGATTGGTCTATTACACAAGTCGATCTAATAGATCACGACGTCGTCGCTTCCTCGTCTTTTCATTATGCTGAAATGATGCACTGTGCCATGGAAAATGAGGCTGCGGCTATGGTCTCGGCATCTACCCAACTAGAGAATTAATGAAATCGAGGTAGATGAACGAACAGGGTAAGACTACTCATAGTCCATGAACTAACAAGGCGATCGACCAGAATGAGAAATGCTCCGATGCCATAGTCAAGCCACACCAACTACCACTGCCCCAAGTCCAAAAAATGACACCACTATCCTCACTATAGTCGAAATACGAACAGATCAATCAAAAGAGTTCGTAGGCTCCAGAACCGCCGTAAGAATGACAGGAAAACACAGCAATCAAAGCCTCTCCTATTCTCTGCCCTCTATTAATATCACCAACTCCCAAGAATTTGCTCCGTTTCTCCCGGCCGTGAGAATAAACAAAGTTCCTTCTGCGTGGCTAGTGACAAAACGTTATTTCCGGGAAAGAATAGAAAACAAAAAAAGAAGAGTTCGAACAGCAATACAAAATATATTTACTGTTTAATACTATATACGACGTGTGATATACTGTGCCTGGCTGGTGGCTGTGGGTTACATTTCATTCATATTAATGTTTGTTCACGCTAATAACAACGGTCAGATTACCTAAATGCATTTGATTCCCAAAAGTCACCAAAGACTCATTTTAGAGAGGAATCCTATCACCATAAGAGACCTCACAGAATAGACCCTAAGATTCATATCCAGAAGGTTGGGTTGGGCGTACAAACAATACAATATGAGATGGGGATTTTTACTCTGACCACTGACTGTACTGTTTTTTTTTTTTTAACTAGAACTTTTTTATTTAATCAAACTAGCCGTAATGAAGATCTAATTTCTGTATACTAGCAAACTATCGAGTCCATCATCAGCTAATGCCTCTGGCTTACCTGCCTTTTTTATTTTTAGTACCTTCAAGATACCCCCCGCCGGCATTTTGATCCAAAGCGAACCATCCGCTCTGGTACCCAAAGTCTCGACACGAAGCAAGCCGCCGTCACCACCAGTAGCCACTCCATCTTCATCCAACACGACGTCTAGATACGAAGTGTTCTGCGGTTGTGATTTATGGACAGACACCCACTTCGCCATATCCGCCATATTCTTCTTCGAAGGTACGTCAACCTGTAAGAACTGCACACGCACAACATTGCCCTTCTTTCCCCGGAAAAACATCCATACCGGTCCCAGCGCACGCACCGAACGACACACCATCTTCGCATCCCACGCCTTCCAGTCTATCCGCGCCGCAGACTTGTCTAAGCGCGGCGCCTCCGAAGCAGCAGTGGCATCGTCGGTAGAGATACAGATGTTGTAGGGAGGGATGTGTAGCCCGTCGCGTAGACCCGCGACGAGCATCTGTGCGGCGGGAGGAGCTACGATGTCGTAGAGTTGCGCAAGAGTGGTGTTTGGTGGGATGGGAAGACCGGGCTGGGGAGTTTGGGCGAGGATTGTGCCGCGGTCAAAATGGGTCTCGTGAAGCGTCTGTAGAGATACGCCGATATGCTCCCGGCCTTGTAGGATGGCGTGTTGAAGAGGTGCGGCACCACGAAGACTTTTTATTGCCACGTAGTTTATAGTTAGTTACTTGTAGGTATATGTAATTGAGATGGGAAGACATACTCGGGTAACATGGACGGATGGAGGTTTAAGCCTCCGTATTTGGCAGCTCGCAAAAGTCTTGACGGGATCAACAGACCGAAGGAAACAGCGATAATGAGATTATACGGAGACGGCGGCTATTTGAGTTTCCCATGTCAGCATGAGTCAGATCTGAAGACATGTAATATCTATATCTTACCGTCCAGCCTGTGTTGGTGTCACGTTCGTGAACGGGCAACGAAAGTTCGCTCGCCAACTCTTGCAAAGGAACTACAACACAATGTAATTAGCTGAAATCCTCAACATGAAAAAACTCACAAGTCCCGCTAAGACATAGTCTATTAGACCAAGATATCCCCAGCGGGTAACAGCAACAGCATTTAGGAAGAACAGAATAACTATCAATACCTTCTCGTTTGTGCTTCAGTCCGCGTCCATATCGCTTTCCAGGACGCACCACTACATCGATCGACTTGATCAATTCTGGATTCACCTTCTTCTCATCCATCAACGCCTGAACCGACGCACAGCTAAAGCCATCAGAGCCATAGAATAGAATTCGTAGAGGGTCGGATATCTTCTTCTCGGCTGTCCTAGCTATAGAACTATCGTGAGTAATATCAGAGTTCACACCGGAAGAAGAGGAGTAAAGACGTGCGGGATATGAAGCAAGTGCCACCGATGGATACCAGCGGATAGCTTGTACGTGCCGGCCAACGGAACTAGACAACCAAGGCCTCACTCGTAACAGAGATGAAGAGACTAGCATGTTTCCTTTTAACTTTGGGATTAGTTATCATTGAGCATAAGGAAATGTGTATAGTAGCTTGATTCACGCAAATTAAGAGAATAAAATCACGAGAAGCTAGTTCCAGTTTTAAGATTGAACGCCTTTCTATTGTTCATCACCAGATTCACGTTAGCTTCATCCTTGTAAAATACAATTTTTTTGGACTTTCTAGTGGCTAATCTACGGTAATACACAGATTTGGAGCCCCACTACTTCTGAAAGAGTACGTACTTGTTTCCTAAATAGGAAAACATGCCTCACTTTGTCCAACATTAGCCATCAGAGGCTTCAAATTTAGATATCAACACAACATCAAATCTTGACATGATGTTTTCATTCTACGATAAAATTGCACACGGAAGAATCCTTGAGATTGTAGTTGGTATTCATGCAAACACGGGTATAGTATCAAAAAGCCTGTTTGATGGCTTAACAAGGAAAAAAGAAAAAAGCAAAAAGTAAAAGAGAAAAAAGGTAATCTGATATCATCTACAAGATATCTAAGAAGAGTAAAGTCATGATATGATAATAACCGAAATGATGGAAAGAGAGATAAAGACAATGTAACCAATAGGCATCATGAAGAAAACAAGAAACGACATTTAAAGAAGAGAAGAAACACCATAAAACCAATGCCCAAAAATACATCACAAAGCCAATATAAGCCTGAGGAAGCTAAGCTATCCGGTTATCCCGAATAGCTCAGGGTGATCTCTCATAAAAATAAACGAGAAAGATGAGGGGGGGGGACAAAACAAGAGAATGATAAAAACTCATAGTATTGCAGATTACAAGCAATAATAGACCAAAAAATAAAAAATAAACCGAAATGATAACTGGTGACCCGACCAGATAGAGTTCTATGTCTACGTGGAAGGGTGAATGGTTGGAAAGTGTAAAGTAAAAAATAATCATGAATCTAAATACGAACAATGTTGCATAACGCAAAAAAGCCCGATATCTAGTCCAAAGTGCCTGCCCGTAAGCAAAAAAAGACTAATAAAAAGAATGAACTTGTAAAGAAGTGTTCCCCAGGAAGAAAGCAGAAAGTAGTTAGGAAAATGATGTGTAAAAGGGACCACTATGTAAGGAAGGACGAGAAACAGAAACGGGTCTGGACTGAATCAAGGAAATCGAACTGGAAGGGAAAAGATATGCAGGTAGATAAATAGTAGAAAAGAGAAAAGGCGAAGTGTGATGAGAATAAGGCTAGCTCTTTGTCATCTCAACACCCGAGTTAGAGTGACGTATACACTCTGTAGGAACAATGACATAATAGGGAGAGATGCTTATTTTTTGCTCATCCTGGCATCAGTATCAGCGGCATTGGCTGACTCTAGACGAGCTTCACGACGAAGGCGGCGCCTCTCGTTATCAATGTCGTCTCTCCATCTCTTTCCGTTGTGGATGACAGCAATTAGACCACAGACACTGAGCATGAGGAAGCCAGCGCTGATAGTGGTGTACCAACCAACGCCGATGGCCTCGATAGCGGGCAAAACAACGGCAGAGCCGCCGGCTGCGAACACGTAACGGAAAAGATAGTTGCCGGCGACAACTTCGGCACTGCGCTGCTGGTTGACATCCAGGCAGTAAGTGTTGATGGACGGGAAGCAGAATAGTTGAGCAACACCTTGGAGGTACAGGGGAATGACGACAAGAGGAATACCACCGATATCCTTTTCAACTGACCATCCGTAAACAAGAATGCAGACAGGAATCACGATTCCCATGAAAGGGATAGCAGAGCGAAGACGATCCTCGGGGATACGCTCACCGTTACGCTTCTTCATCCACTTGCGGACGGTGTAATCAGCATAGCGTCCACCCATGAAGCTACCAGTCAAGTAGCCACAACCAGGTGCCAAGTAAAACAAACCACCCATCATGGGGCTCGTCAGGTTGAACCGGGGGTTGAGAACATAACGGATAGGAGTGAGTAGCGAGTACATGTTCCAAATTATAGAGGCAGCAGCAATACCAGACAATAGAAGGTTGGGGTAGCGGTACAACTCGAAAACACGGGCAGGGTTGACCATGCTCCAAAGCTCACGAGTCTTGCGAGCACGGCTATAGCCTTGAAGGTCATCAATCTTCTTGTGGAAGATGGTTTCGGGAATAACGAAGATAGAGCCAATAAGACCAATAGCAGCCAGGCCAGTTTGAAGCCAGAAGATTACACGCCACGAGGTATAGGTAACGATAATACCACCAATGAAAGGACCAAAAGCAGGACCAATCAACGAGCCAGACAGAAACCAGCCAAGGGCAGTTCCACGCTCTACAGGGCGGTAGATATCACCAATACAGGCGGATCCGACTAGAATGAAGGCGGTTCCCTCGAAGGCAGACGCAATACGGAAAAAGAAGAAGACACCAAGATCGGGAGACAGTGCAGTACCGATGGAGCAAAGGAAAAACAGAGTAGCGCAGATGAGTAGAATCTATAAAGATGTTAGTATGGGATACATGATATTGAAGTGAGTGGCACTTGATGAAACTTACAGGACGACGACCATAGACAGAGTTGAGAGGACCCCACACAGCAGGACACAAACCCATAGACAACATGTACATGGCGTTGCTGATGTTGATCATGGTACCGGTGGTGTTGAACTCGGCAGCGACTTCAGGAGAGGCAGCAAGCACGGAGGTACTGGAGATGGGGGCTAGGAAAGAGCAAAAGGAGAGCAAAGCAACCATTCCCATCTTACGCTTAGGAGTGAAGCGGTCGTATACGGAGTCTGGGATCTCGACGTGAGAGGTAGCTTCCTCGAGTATGACAGCAACAGCATCGTGGCCAGCCACAGACGCGTGAGTCGAGTAACGACGCAGGTCCTCAGAGTGCAAGCTTTGCGAATCGGGGGTGTCATCGCCATTGCTGGAGTGAGTTGGCGTGCGCGAGAGCTCACCGGAGACGCGCTCTTCTTTTTCATGTGGGGAGATGATGTCGTGGCGAGGATCACGGATCGTAGACGCCGAAGAGATGGTCTGATCAGCAGAGCGAGCTGGCGACGGGGGTGTGCTCGGACGATGTGTCTGATTGGGCGACATTGTGGTTATAAGCAGAGACGAGCAGGAGTTTGAGTATGATATGAATGTGTGCTTAGGATACGACTATTTAAGAGCGAGTTTAATAACACAGGAAGCCGGGCGGCATTGAATCAAGATGCAGCGGGGCAGAGACTAATAGGAAGCAAACGGTAGCGGACGAGGCTAGAGGATATAGAAAGAGTAAGATGCACGACTATCTGGACAGATAGGAGCTTCTATGTAAATGATTGGATAAGGTGATAAGTAGGTCTCAACACAGCAGAGGATGGATGTGATCAGGAGAACGAGCACGGAAGAAGTAATGTAATCTCTGAGGATGAATGATCTAGAAGAATAGTAGAGATGGTCAAGACGATAGTTGAGGACGTCAACAAAGTCTGTGATAAATAGAAAGTGCAACGAGGCTGGAAAGCAGAATGATTCTATGGGGAAAGAGAAAGTGGAAAAGTGGTGCCGGAGGTGCTTTCCTAGGACGGAAGTATCCAAGTCTGTAGAACAGACGTAATAGCAAGAGGTCTTGAAATGGATGGAGATGGAGGTTCTTTCCGTTCAAGTGTTCGCGTGAAGGGGAAGAGAGAAAGGGAAAGTCGGCGTGGTCTGGGGAGAGAAAGAAGGGCAACTATCTTGGACCAGATATCTGGGCATCGCGATATATAAGTACATTTCCGAGGCCGATCACAGACTACGGAGGTGTTTCTAGCGAGCCAGGACTTGACTTGATAGACCAGCTAGCAGACCAGCTATACTAGCCAGTGGCCATGTCCAGTGAGCAGTGAACAGTGTCTGTTCTCCTCCTCTCCTCTGAAGAAGATCGTCTTTGCACGCAGACCAAGCCGGAAGGGAAGCGAATATACAGTCCAGGGAACGTAGAGTTGTCTGCTGGGCGTAGACGTGCTGGCATATGAGTGCGAACAGGCACACCCCCGGAACGAGGACCCCTCCGGCCGTTGGTACAGCACAAATGCTAGACGTACTCCTCCCTCCCCTGTCCAAGTCGACGACGAGAAGGATGACAAGAAGAAGAGGACAAGAAAAAAACAGGGCACGAGCCCGCCTATGCCCGCTAATGAAGTGAGGCCTAACCTGGTAATGGAGCACTGTTTGTTCAGCTTCTTGAGGCCAACAGCACTAACACGCTGCTTTATATCTAGGAGAGTTCTTTTGTTTGAGTTTGGTGCACACATTCCCGACCTAGCTTTCCCTTTGTTTCTCCGGCTGGCTGTTTAGTAGGCAATTCTGACGTTTTGTATCTAGCTCAGCATTCTAAAAAGAGAAACGCCAGATACCAAGGCACATTCGCTGTAATTGATATATACACACATAGTATATATTTCTTGCCGGCTGCACAAGTGCACGTATCAAAAGCCTAGGCGTGCAAGTCGACAATCATTGTAGTGATAGATTAGATAGCAGACAGAGGTGTTAGTGGTGGAAGTAGTAGCAGCAACAGCAATCAAGTCTCAAGACAAAAGCCGCCAAGAAATCAGTACAAGGTGCTTGGGTTGTTGATGTGGGAGAGGCGTGCAGGTTGTTGTTTGTTTTACTCTCTGTCTTGCTGTCTCTCTGCCGCTACAGGGACGCCCTATCGCTACACTCCAAGTTAGAAACCAGACTTGTACGAGCTTCCAAGTCTACACGCCCTCTCGCACTCCCTTTGTATGTCTTGGCAAAGCCTCTTTCAACAAAGCTACGTATGTAGCAAGACGCCTCAATCTAGCAGCGATAGTAGTAAAAAAAGATGATGGATATAACATATTGCAAGCAAGCTGACTCTAGGCTTCTGGATACCGGCTACTCTGCCGTCTTAGCGCCGGCTATCTGTGCCTGAAGTTCGCATTGTGCCGCTGTGGTTGCAGCCTATATAGAAGCCTATCCGTGCCGCTAGAGCCATCTATCGGTCGCCATATTGAGGCTGAGGAGAGCAATGGAAGCTTTCACAGCTATCAAGTGGTCATCTCTCCCCAAACTATCCAAAGATAGCAGGTCGACAAGTGCAAGTACTCGTAATCAATACAAATACCATCCCTTCCTTCAGGTCACTTAGCATGTGCTTCCGGGAGAGAACGAGCTTTTGAGATCTTGTCATCTGCGCCTGAGATATCTATTGATGCTATTAAGTTGGCAAGTCGGATATTGGCCAGGGCAATACAAAAGAAAGCAAAGGTCTCCAACTCTGGTTCGCTAACAAACAGGGTTCTAAGGACCCCTCCAAAGAAAAGAGAAAAGAGAGCTTGGGCCTGCAGAGCGCAGAACAGGAAACTTGACCAGGCAATATTATGTATATGGCTAAATATACTCTTCATAGATATTGAAACCTCCGACTCCGATACCGTGAGTTTGTGGGAATGGAGGCGCCGTCAAGGCATGTTGTTAGTTGCAAGCGATCAGGTACTATATATTTAGTAAGTAACATATGTTATCTTAGGGTTAGAATTCCCGGTGTGTTTCGGGTTTGAGAATAGACCCTGTTTGTGTATTTACATAGTTGACTGTTTAATGATTTCTGTTTCTCCCGCCGTCATGCCAAGAATATGGTAAAGAAAGGGATAGAGGCAAACAGATCAGGGATGGGATGTGCTACAGGCTGTCTTGTTTTCTTTGTGTTCTATTTTCTGGTACAGTGAGTTCTTATAGTACTAGTGTGAGAGTGAGGACAGCCATTTTTGCCGTATATTTGTTTTAAAGCAGCCGAAAGATCCCAAAAGACAGTCCCTTAGCAAAGGCCATCCCCAGAGAAAGACACACGCCCCCTTATTCTACTCATGAGCAATGAGATGGAGGCTCAAACTCTGCGGCGAGACAATCCAAGAAAGCCTACATGAGAATCGTGTTTGGCATCAACGCCAATGCTCTCAACAACAAGATATTAATATAAGCACTATCTCAACACTCGTTAGGCCTCAATCCCATGAAGTGCCGACGAGAAGTGCCTCGTGCATTGATCGTCTCCTCATTTACTGCTTTGATTCGCTGTACGAACTAGAGAGAGATAAAGAAGAAGACGACGACGAAGAAACCACAAAAGTCATTGCGTAGAGCTTGTTCGGATCGATTGAACAATGCACTACACACAATGAAGAAGGTTCCTTTGTAAGCGCTGTGCTCTCAATATCGCTCTCGAACTAAAGGGCTTCTATAGCAAGGATCGAGATCTTTATTACCACTACGGCCTATGATATTATCGAATGGTCCCTACTCTACTTATTAACTAATGCGCTAGCTAATAACAATAACAATACATATATGTAAGTCCCTAACCAAATCTTACACACTTTCACGAGAGGGGATTATTTGCTTTCTTTTCTCTATGCTCTTGATTATATGAGACGGCAACCAGTTCCTTGGTTATGAGCCACAAAAGATCATCAGTCACAGCCTGGGCCAGGGTTCGCTTTCATTTGCTACATAGTATATTTTATTTTATTATTCTTGTTCTTATTTCATTACTAGTCAGCCACTCCTAAAACACAAGTCAACAGCTGTCGGAGTTCGCGACTTGCTCTACCATTTCATGGAGGATTGTTATATTTTATATGGTAGGGAGAAAGAATGGAGAACATGACAGTTGCTTGCACCTGGAATCAGCCAGTCTGTTACATATAGAGCCTATTAAACGACAGCACACTCACTTCATGCCCTTAGCCACGACATCTTGTTACAGACACAGACAGCACGCTAAATAGGGAGTCAAAATAGCATTGAAAACACAATGTCGATCACTAACCCACTGAAATCACAAGTGCTGAAATAGATGGCAAATCATGGAACCTGCACAGCAACGACAGATTTGATGAATGCAAATGTACAATATCATAGACTCCACGTTTGAATCTTTGTATATATACATATTACCAATATAGAGACCGAATGTCGCCATGCCCACGATGGCACACTTGCCAGAAGAAGCAAGAGAGAATAAAACAAAAGGCAAACACGGCCCGGAAAGTACAAGCGAATGAGGTAGAAAGACTTGAAGTGTGACTGAAGAGGAAAATAAAACCCAAGTAAATCATGCCCGTGTTGGGACGAAGCAGCCAAAAAAGAACAAATGTGCGCCAAGATATGCCAAGACGTTGTGGCTCCTGCGGCTCTGCCTTCCTGTAGATACATGGTAGAAGAGAAAAGAGCTGGATACATGTTATGTATATCGATAAGACAGCGATATTAACCCGTTTAGAGGATTTTGAATACAGGCAGTTTCCCGTCTACCTTTGGTGTACGATTACGAATCATGGCCTGTAGCGGAAAAGCTTCATATCTACGCATAAATTCGTATATAACAATATAATAGTTCTGAGAAAAGAGAGGAATACCATAGCTCATGGGGTACAGATGAAATCGAGCACGATCACGACGGTCGTACTTGCGTTATCTCTATTTTCTCTCTTTGGATGGTTCTTGTTGAACGATCTAGGTGGTGGTGTGACTAAAACAGAAATAAAGCACACACTAACGTATACATATTAGCTGTATAACGCCTTTATAACAACTGTAGCTCGTGGTATATAAAACTTTGCTGTGTGCCGACTTACCAATGCGATCATCATTAGCATTGTTACAGCGTGATGTGTTATATTACTGGCGTGGATCGCCCATTGCCCAAGTCCGGATTACATGGAAATGATAAGAGATCATGGCTTATATGCAAATACGTAGCTATTGCCATTGCATACCACTCAATGCCTCCAATCATGGCTTTCACTTAGGAAAGATATGTCGACTGAAGTAGTATTAGTTGTCTACGTTTCGAGGCATAACAGGTCTCATTGCCAGTATATGCACGCCAAGAACTATAGCGAGATGAGGCCATGACAAGAAAACAAGTCGTAGTATATCGTAGTACAGTAAGTAACCGCAGCGTGGTATTCAAGAGAAAGCCTGCGGCGGTGTTGAAAATGAAGTCCGCCACTTGTTTCTTTTCACAGTTAAATCCTTCTAGTAGGTAGATTTATCTGTAAGGTCTTAATGTATAGGAAACCCAATCACAAGCTAATGTACTTATATTCTGTATTGGAGGACTCGATATCTCGTATAGACATCGTTTAGTGATGTGCTAGATGAAGCAAGTCTTATTCGTTATCTCAAGTCTTTAGGATTGTTTTACAGCAAGATAAAAACCAAGAACTACGATGTATTAAACTTCCGTCAAAACAGAAAAACAAAACAGGCTTATCAAATAGTGAGAGAGAAGACAAACATGGCCCCAGTCCAGGGCCATCTTGTGCCCTCTTCTTGGCCCTTGAGATCAAATTAGCAGATCTCTTAGGAGCCGAACTAGGGCCTCCCCTTCTTGGTTATTATACCCCCTTGTTGACCAAGTAGTAGCAAGAAAAAACAAGTTGTCTCCTTGTTCAAAAACTAACAACAAAATTAGTCTCTCTTTTTTTTGACAAACAGGAAATTGAGTAGAAGGCAAGCAAAAGGGCTTCTGGAAACCTCCCGGTTTACAACTAGGATCCAAAATACAAAGGGGTCTCTTTTTTCTTTCTTTTCTTTTCTTTTTCTCTCCTCTCTCCCCCCCCTCTCACTTATTTTCTCTAATTTACATTTTCTGGCGAGAATGTACTATCGGAAAGGATGACGGCATAGGGTACAATCTCTAACACTCTAACATGTAGATATGCGTAATTGTATGCAGCCAAGGAAACACACATACTTGGTGCACGGCAATATCTCGCATATGCGCAGAGATAGTACAGATATACACTATTATCTTCTATTACCCTCTTGACCTCTTGGTTATGATTTCAGCAGCTTGATATTCCCGTAAACAGCTGCCAGAAAGAATATAAAGCCGACTACATAACCTCCTTCGCCTGAAATTTGTACATGCCGTTGAAAACTAAGTGCATATGTCTGTGTTTACGAAGGTATAATTACTATGACACTGAAGAATAAAAGGATTTACAAACCCTTGACAGAAGGCAAAATGTCGGACTGTTTATCAGATCAAGCAGGTCAGAACAAAAATGAGAAAAATGAGAAAAAATAAGCCAATTAGACCAGCACGTAGTATTTGTGTGTTTGTAGATTTTCACTATTCCCGTCTTGACACCCATCTTTCTATTTCCCCATTTCTCTCTTCTTTTCTTTTCTCCGACTTTGAATACCTCTTTTTTTCGGACAGTCACGGAACAGACGAGGTGAGAGTGTCAAAGGCGCTCGTGCATTAATTTCGAGTCGGGCATGTACGGATTCAGGCCTCGAATCGGTTTTCGATGAAATGCTTATCTTCCAAGTCAAGCCGAAGAAATCATATCCCAGACTCAGATTCTACAACTAACAGAGACTTCAGATTGCCTTTCGCATCGTTGGCTTCACAGCCTACTGATATGCATTCTGGACCGTTACTTTGTATACATGTATGTTCCATATATGGAGTGCATCTTGACACATATCTCGGGATCGCGATAGCACCAAAGTTCTCTCTCTCTACCCCAAAAAAAAATAACACCATTTGCTGCTATACTAACCGCCACAGAGTAATTCTCGTGGAAAGAGAGGGTGTACATGGCAAGTGTTATTAAGTAAGCATATTTCATAGAATGAGGCGCTGACCGCCCTAAAAGCTGGAAACAAAAGCACAGCCACTACCAGCGCAAATCATAAAACTCAAAGGGCCCAAGGGCGCTAAATATCAAAGCATACGCCGTGATCTAGTGGTAATTCGTTCTGGTCGTTGAAAGTGGCTCTCGAAAGGTTATTCGGGTTAAGGGTTGCCAAATGTGTCAGTATAAAGTTAGGGTCTGTTGAAGAGAGTCTCAATTCAGCCTCACACAACATCTTTATGACCTAATTTTGGAGCGTTGTTTTCTTATTTTTGCCGTTGAAGGCGCAACTTGAACACGGAAAATTTACAGGCTAAAGGTGGTCTTAGCTAAGTCTTTAGGCCTCTCGGCACTGAATTTTGGCACTAATGCTAGCCTAACAGCTGCCAAATTACGGCATAGAAGACAACTTACACCCCTACACGATGAATCCAAATACTACAATAGTTTCCCCCCCCCCCCTGGTCTGTCACATTTTCTAGCTTATACTCTCTTTTCCTGCTGTTTACATATTATTCCTTTTTTATCCAGCATTTTGTTAATGAGGCTCAACTTGATGGAGAAAACAACAAGACCAACAGAACTGCGTATATTATTAGAAGTTTTACTGCCGATTTCATAGGACGTACCATCGCCAACCACGGGTTTCTAGTCATCTCAAAACAATGTCTGCCACACAAGCCATTGTGCACTCTTTCCATTACAGTAGCCATAGCCTCCTACCTCTTGTGGTTTCTCTAATAGCCAGTACGGTGAAGATGGATACTAAGTTATCACTCTGTGAAACTTGCGCCAAGTGTCCGTCCATCCCGGTCTTCCGTACCTTCATAGTTGCTACTGCCAAGACTGTGCCAAGACACCGACTAACGAATCCATGCTATTCTTGATATTCAATTTTGCCTCCTCAAAACAACAAAGCAGTCCTGATTATACATGTATCTTTGAGTTGATTAACCGCTTGTTGATCGTCAAGGTGTGTCTCACTCCGTTTCAACCACCTCATTCTAACAGTAGGCCAAGAAGATTGACTATGCTAGCGGACCGCAAAGCCTTATGCAATGCCGCTGTGCCAGTCGGCAGGCCTCGGTGATTCCGTTGTCTTTTCTGTATATAGAGCTAGGCAGCTTTGTCACGGTAGTGATTCAAACTGCACTAACACAAGTAGCTACCGTCTTTTGGCTCGGTTATATCGTTTCCTTTGATATTGGATACATTGGTGAAATTCGAGCCTACATAGTTAGATTCGACATGCCGCATGTTTACAGTAGAGACTAGGTTGTCTTGCTACATGGCTCCTTCTCTCCTGGAGTTAGATCTTGGGTAGGAATAGTTTACATCTGTCATCACCACCTCACATACATGCTTAGACAGTCTATAGGTCGAGGATAAGCTCTTGGAGAGTTGCATTATCATGGCGTGGGAGCTCAAGAGGAGGTGAAGAAGGTGATAAGGCATCAGATAGCCTTGGCATGAAAACTAGAAGATAGTAAAACAACATATAGCAAGGAGGAAAGATATAACTTCGGCGCAATAAGTACCCGCAAGGCCTGGCACGAATTGCTTGGCTAGTAGTGAGTCTTGGAAGACGCTACGAAAACGACCAAACCAAGATATGCACATGCAAAGGCACTTTCGATATACGTAAGAGTCTGGTGATATGATTGGTATCATTATGTGGGTATACAATATTGCATGCAATGTTAGAGGTTCAAGTTCCTTGGCGTCTTGCATGTTATCGACACCGATAGATGTAAGTATATATCACTTATCAGTCTCAATATCTTCTAATTAGGATATTCGGTAGAATAGGAAAATACAGACGGCACTACTAGATATCACATGCCATGTAACCCTACACAACCGTTATTCGCCATCTCTCTCATTAATGATGGAAATCATCGCGTTGTTCATTACTTATTTCCAAGAAGTACCTCTATGGTTATTCACTTGGCGTCTTGGCTATGACGATAGAGCACCGTCCTATTCGGGCCTTGGCTTGAATTCTTGCATCACATAAACAAAACAACGCTGTTTATATCCATAGTTGATCATATCTAGGCGGTTTCTGCCTGCATTGCCCTGCCTCTCTCTGGCCATGCCAAGAGCTGGACGTATTAGAGGTGAGTCTATCGTGCAGCCGGCAGTCACGGGGGAAAGGGAAACACGGAATCCCATGGCTATGCAAACAATGGTCGGCATATCAATCAAGCAAGTGATTAGATAAATAGCAACATAAAAACAATCAAGAAACCAAGATGGCAAGGGCCGCGTGTTTCATTCTTGCCAAGAAAACCAGAAACACCACTGCATATTTCACCACAGAGCCAACCACGTATAAGCCGAGATGTGGCGTCCTCTGATATCGCAACGGGCTTAAAGTGTTTGAACGTTGCGCTTGTAGCATAGCGAGTGGTCGGGTCTTGGTCACGGCGTGCTGTATTTGATATACCATGATTCATTGGCTGCTTGAGATGGCGGGAGCTGTATAAATAATATATCAACATGATATATGATACCACATAGGCGACAGTGGTCGTTACAATGACTTGGTCCCTCATTTGACGCCATGTTTGTGGCGTCGTGGCATAGCATGATGATCTTATAGTTGATCGATTTTCTCCTCATCCTTGTCTGCTTTTTTTATTTATACTATTGAGCAATTCACAGCCTATCCCTGATCGGAGCAGTGTTTGCTTGCTAAACTTTGCCGTTTGAACAAGATTTGACATGATCTTGGTCTGCCACTATTATAACAGCTTGGCGTTCATGCTGTTTGTTTTCGTGGTTACTTTTCCTAACAAAAAGGCCTAATTGGCCGAGTTTGTCTGTAGATAATACAATACATGAGCCTCGACATGCCTCCGCGGTCTTGGCAATGGCTGTTTCTGGAATTCTATATCCTCATTGAATGTTCTTCCCATAGTCCTTTCTTTCTTACTGATGTCTCTGGCTTCCCTTCTTTCCTTTTCTCTGACGAGGACTCAAATGCTTCTGTTTTCTCTTTTGCGGAGACGGTGAGAGGTGTCTATAGATTTCCAAGGTGTCGTGGAGAGACAACGTAACCCTCCTTACAAACAAAGATGTCTCTTGATTTCATTTTTTTTTCACGCCTTTTCTACTGGCTGCGTATTCCGAGACTTGTGCTCTTCTAACAACCAAGCCATCCCTGGTATTTCTTGGCTACCGAGGGAAATCGTAGAAGATAGTATGCTCTTGCCCGCAAAATCAAGGGCATTCAACCCAGCATAGACAGTACTTGACAAAAGAACCGTGCTGAGGGTGGCTCTGGTGATAGATGTAGCTCGTTGTTATATACACGGAACAGGGTAAGCAAAGCAGGTCTCGGTATATCCATCCATACCTACCTTATCTACAATACCTATGTCTTTAAAGCACTTTGCTACAGCAAGAGCCTCATTATGCTCTGACGTCTTGTGTTGTTTCTCTTTAACTTGCCCCTTTCATGACTACGAAAATGCCAGTACCGTATCAGGATCGGGTTTCACTCAACCAGCCAACTAGTAGTTACGCGTTTTTTGTCTTTTGTCTCAGGCAAAAGCCCTCAGCTCAGAAATAACGAGTAAACACAACAAATAATCAAATATTGATTCGATGTAGATCAAAGAAGGTATATGACATTGGCGGCGATCATTGAGTAAATCATAGGGTATGTTTTAGACGGGCATGGTTGTAATTTAGCCACGACTTACACGCCAGAAAAAGAAAAGCTGTGTAATCCAAAAGACAATCATAAGTAGGGCACTACTTTACTTCAAGTGCCCTTACGAAATTCCCCATACATGATCTTATGCAAGACGAGCTGAGCATCTGCTTCCTCCACCTTCCTCTTATCGCTCTTGATCCAGCTTGAATATGCAAAGCACATATCTGTATCTGTATATGTAACCTCCCACAGAGGCTGTGCGTCTCTGAAGATCCCGCTCAACAGGGGACTTGCAAGATGAAGAACTTATGCTCTGTAGTCAAAAAATCTAGTCGCCGTGGTTTGTCTGATAGGAAAGCTTTCATGTGGTGTCTTCGCCTTTGTACCACGTACCTTACTGATGGTGTTGGTATAGTGAGTTCATGTACTTATTTTCTCTGTTCAACTTGAAGAGGATTAGACAACTTGGGGAGGCCACGAGGTCTCGTTTTTCTTTGCTTTCTCGAAAGTTACGTTGTTTCGTTTTTTTTGGGTCTAATCTTCTTCTGTAAACCTAAATCGTGACTTTCCCGTATGTTGTGTATATGTTACTTTAGAACCCTACGTTGCCTTCCCTTTTGCTTTATGCTGTGTAAAGAGAGAAAATCGCCTCTCTTTTCTCCCGCTTTTCTCCTTATTTCCCTCTTTTCCTTATGCCAGAACTGTGTATTGCTTTTTTTTTCGTTGTCTCTCGGCTGCTTACTATGATGCCTACGACAAAAAACGAGAAAAGAGAGTGACTGATGGTGACGACGAGGATACGGCCGATTTCATTCAGCTTTAACTTCTCTTGTCCATTTCTGTTCCCAATTTCTCGGCTAACCTCCGTCTTTACTTTCTGAACGAACTTCGGCTCGCATTCAGCTTAGCTCGGCTATCAGATCACATTTTCTCTTGGGTAAAACGGACCGTGATTGTGGGTGGGATAACAACATAGCTATGCCTCATAACACTCCAGTTACATATCTTGAATAGCTCGCGGCACGAGTTCAGCCGCAGTTTTGGGGCAAGGGAGAAAAGTGAGATGCCGAGGGAAAGAAATAGAGAGCACGGCAGTGGTTGGTAGCTAGACTAGTAAACAGTCGTCATTGTTTCAGAATCTCTAACGAGGTGACGGGGAAACACCAGAAACATCTCAAATAAAGCTCAACTCAGCAACATACCTTTTTGATCTTGTAGCTATCAATATCCTGGAGGGATCGCCGAACAACAGCCGCGAAATGAACTGAGCTTCGCTATGTCACTGTCCGTTTAAGGCCCGTAGGGTACAAAAGCATACCAGCAGTTTGATAGTGAACTGCCGGTCAATACAGCATATTATAACCACACGAATGAGAGGGCGTAGGAAGAGCCAATATGTGTCTTGTTCGTCTGTTCATCAGATCGTCCTGCAAAGAGAACAGTTATCTACATCTAGCATGTATCAAATTCCATTCACTAGAGACACATAAGAATACGTCTAGTTGGTACGTAGACCGAGACGGGTTCATCGGGTTGTTTGTCCTTTTGTCTCGTTACCAGAAGGGGAGAAGAGGCCGTCCCGTCGTTTCTTCTAATTTGTTCTTACTATTAAACTAGCCAGCCTAATTGGATGGAAAAGGAAAAAGCCTATGATCGTGGGAAATAGAACAACCAGAATCTTATTTGTCGTCCCATCTCTGTTGCATAAACTCATTCCGATCCATCCCATCTTGCCCCTTATCGCCTATCGGATATCTGCGCACAACCCAGAATTGTCGAAGCTGACGTCTGTATATCTCTTTCTTCAGTCCTGTCTCCTCTTGGCATCTCTTAATGTCTTGTTTTCCGTAATAATAAAATGATTAGAAAAATAAAATAAAAAAGACCTTTGTCTACATTAGTTCCTGTGAGAAATGAGGGTGAAGGTGGGTGTTCAACTAGACAGACAACTAACAGAAAGAAATAGTCAAGGGAAAGGAAAGACGCCCTTTGGAATTGATGGGCGAGCCCGCTTCTAATTTTCATAGATTTGCCGTGCTTCAGGTTGTCCAAAGTCATATAGCGACCCGAAGATTTTCCTATTCACTCCAAGGGAAATATTCCAGGGACGTGTATGCCCAGTTCTTGGGGAAACTACGTCAACCAGGCACCTAGTATTGCCGCCACATATTCATATTCTAGGGCCGATTTGTATTAGCCATCACGCTTCATGCAAATTATGTTTTACTCGCATCTGTATACGCTCTCAGAAGATATCTGACAGCGGAGAAGAGCGGTTAAAGTAGATCAATCTAGTCTATTCAGTTTTACGAGAATCGTGATAGAAGACATACAATCAAAGTTAAGCATGATGCCTTTCCTGTGTATAAGTGTTACTATGAAAAGGGTGAGTTACTCTCAGTTCAACGGTTAACATGTCATATACGAGAAGATAATAACTTTGGCAGAGGTACTCAAAAGAGGCAAATTACAGCCCAGCTAGCAAAATTGAGAATCCCGACTCTCCCGTCTTGGCATTTTGGTATCCTCCTGTTAAACCCCCAATAAGAGTACAAAAATGATAGGCAGCTCATTGTTGTTTTCCCTCTTCGCTACCGCAGAGCAGGGAAGTCCCGCCAAAGGAGGGGAATGAGACGGATTACTCACAACCAGAGAGAACCGGGTATATTATAGTAGAACAGGGCCAGAACAAAATACTTTCCCATGCTCAACAATGGCATTTGACATGGAAGCGGGATATGAAGTCAAGTCACTCGTAAAAATCAACAAAGTAGTAGAGAAGATGAGCCGGGAATCGAGACTTTTTGCAGATCTTCTGGCTGCAAATCTTCGTTTTGTTTCGACGATCATGACTGATATTAGCTTGAGGGGAGGAAGAGAGTGTAAAAAGGGTGTACCAACAGTAGTAAAGGCATAAAGAAGGAAATAATAGTAAAGAAATCTACCTCGTGATATGCTTGTTAGACTCATGAACCATATCCAGAAGTTATGCACAACGGGGTTTTATGTATAAATCCAGCTAGCATTTTGTGAATTTCCTAGTCTTGAATAGATTTGTATGAAATGAGTCTCCATGAGGGTTCTGTGAGAATGAAAGACATAAGTTAGGTACGTCCAGCAAAGTTCACTTCTCCGCATTGTTTGAGTTGAGATCATGATTGAAGTGGTTACGTGATGTAACCTAAGGGTTAAGGCTGTCGATATGTATAGTAGGTGAGTTAGGGTTTATTACCGACGGCCATTTCGGCACCGATAAGGAACATACACAGTATGCAATACAGTGCCAATAATATATTGATATCGACTTGTAAGCTTAAAAGAATGTCATTTTTCAGCATTTAAAAAAGACCTCTGTGATTTTCACTCAAGCAATCGTCGTAACAATAGCAAACTCGAAGTGTAACGAAAGAATAAGGGTGATTGAGACATTGATATTGGTGGTGGTATAGCCAGATAAAATCTGTTATTTTGGCCCATAGAAGGCTAAAAGAAGGTCGATATCTTATCTAGATTCTAGTAAAGCAACAGACGCTCAATTTTCACATCCTTGACTATTTCTAAAAGCAGTATCCGGAAGAAAGATTCTTCCATTTTTGTTCGAATCCTTTGTTTTCACTGGTAATTAATATTGACCTGTCATCGTTCTTCTCTTTGAAAATCCCCAGTCAAGAGGCCTGTCTGTTAGAACCTTAAAAGACTAGGAGCCGTCATGTCTGATAGCGTGACAAAGCCTCCCCGGCCAGCCGCCGTTCGGTGGTCGGAGTTACCACATCGATCACAGCTGATCGTGATCACGTTTGCGCGGCTTAGCGAGCCACTCGTCCAGACATCGCTACAGGTGAGATACGGCTTTCCATGTTTCTATATATCCGTCTCTTCCCCTATCCCTAACACTCCAGTCCGTTTAGTCGTACATGTACTACCAGCTCAAATGGTTTGACCCATCGCTGTCAGCCTCGGCCATCTCAGCCCAGGCCGGCATGTTGCAAGCCGGCTTCACCGCTGCCCAATTCATCACGGCCATGATGTGGGGTCGTGTTGCCGATAGCCCGGCCTTTGGTCGCAAATATGTCATCATGTTTGGCTTGCTGGGCACGTGTGTATCCTGCTTGGGCTTTGGCTTTTCGCAGAACTTTGCGCAGGCGCTCTTCTTTCGTCTGCTGGGCGGCATCACTAATGGCAATGTTGGCGTCATGCGTTGTATGATTAGCGAGATCGTCACCGAGAAACGCTTCCGCCCCCGTGCGTTCCTTTTGCTGCCGCTGTGTTATAGCATCGGTATCATCATCGGGCCGATCTTGGGCGGTATCTTGGCTGACCCGGCAGGTAGTTATCCGCATTGGTTTGGCGGCGTCCGGTTCTTCGAGAAGTTTCCGTATGCGACTCCAAATATATTTAGCGGCCTGTTTCTGATGATGGCAATGTTGTTAATTTGGCTTTTCCTAGACGAGGTTCGTTTGCTAGTCCATTCTCCCAGCACCATGTTTCCATATCATACTAACCCTACATCATAGACCCTGGATGCTCTCCGCGATAACTCTCCTGATCTGGGCATCCGTACTGGTCGGAGAGTGAGCCGCCTCTTCACTCGTCTACGTGGTTGGTACGCAGGGGGACATAGATACACAGCAATTCCTGGGAACGAAGAAGACAGTGACTGTGTCGCTGCTGCTGAAGAGCTTCTAGACGCCGACGAGCTACTAGACTCCCCGACCTTCCTCAAGAAGCAAAGCTTCGGCTCTAGCTTGCAGACTAGCACAGTGTCATCCTCGGTGTCAGTGTCTCTAGTAGGAGACGAAGAAGAAGATGAAGAAAGAGCCCCTACGCCACCACCTCCGGTTCGAAGACGGCCGCGTTACACGCAGACACTTCCATTCCGCCGCATCTTCACGCGCAACGTCATCTCCGTCTTCACTTCCTCCTTCATCGTGTCTCTACATGTCGGCACGTTCCCTTCACTCTGGGTTATCTTCTTGTCTACGCCAGTCTGGGATCCCAATGCCGCAAACCCCCGTTTACCATCAGACTGGACGCCACAGTTGCCAGCCCGCTTCACTGGCGGTTTGGGCATGTCGCCGCAGTCAGTCGGTCTAGCTATGGGCGTGATTGGTGTTATTGGCCTACCACTTCAGTTGTTTGGCTATGCACCGCTATCGGATCGCGTTGGCCCGTTGCGCACTTTCCGCTTCACACTTGGCTTCTTCCCTATAGCGTACCTGGTGATTCCATATCTCGCCCTGGTACACAGTGACTCGGCGCCGCCAGCAGCCAAGAGCGGTTTTCTAGTATGGGCTTGTATTGTGGCCGTGCTATCTATTCAAGTGCTAGGCCGCACGTTTGCATTGCCAAGCCAGACAGTACTGGTCAACAGTTGTGCGCCACACCCGTCTGTTCTGGGTACGGTACACGGCATTGGCCAGAGCGTGGCTAGTGGCGCGCGTACTATCGGCCCGGTGGTATCTGGTTTCATTTACGGCTTCGGCCTGGATCATGGCATCGTTGGCTTGGCTTGGTGGTGTCTGGCGCTTGTGGCTGCAGGTGGAGTCTTAGCTGGGCAGTTTGTGCAAGAAGGAAACGGACATGAGATTTGGCTGGAAGGGGACGAGGAGGACGAATAGAGAGAGAGCAGGAACTTGGGGGTAAACACAGGGAAGCAAAATAATATCGTGTGCCGTTCTCGGCTAGAGCTACGGCATGATAGTATAGCTGTACGATCTGTTTGCTGTGCTATAGTCACCCGTCGGCGTTGTTCTGCCATAACTCTGTACGCGCGTCACATGATAACATTGGCATTCGGGAAACAGTCAAGAGGGCCAAACTAGCGAGTTTTGGTAGTCGAGGCATAAAGCCGTATATACAAATATAGAAATGTGTTACAGTAAATTAAACAAAGGATACGTAATCCCCTTGTCTGCCGCGGCCACCGATTGCTTTGTGATTTTCTCCTTGTGAAACCAGCCGTAGAAACAAGAAACAGGACTCCAAATCGATGTCCTTGGGGGGAATTCAAAGGCGTGTGTAATGCATATAGAAAAAGGCAAAAATCAAAATGGCTGGGAACCACTTCTTATTTGGAGGAACTATGGCGTTGCCTTACGTAGGTCAGAGAGGAGGTATACTTGGCATTCTAGATTAGCAACTATTCTACAAATTTGACTATAGAGTTATGGACTGACAGCCATGGCGTCTGGATACAAACTTTGTGCTCAGCATCTTGTGTGAGAGGGTGTGGACGGCGCTGTGGTTCGTTCTTGTGTGACCAACTCTGTGTCCGCATGTGATGCTTACATAAAGCTCTAGCGGGACGCTAAGTTTGAAACTAGAAGCTTACGTATTGCTAGAAACACTATACACTATAAAAATAGGCGAGTGCAACAGTAACTCATATTATATATTACAGTCTGGAAGATGAAGTGTCAAGATAGATCGAATAGCTATTTCACGGTGTAACATCTAACAGAATGCGATAGAGATGTAGTATTAATGTATTAAGTAATAGCAGTATCAAGTAGCCTGGTTCTACTTGCTTAGAAACTACTGCAAAACGTAGTGGCTTGGACAGCGTCAAACATCAAACCCTTCCAAGCCGCAACTTCCCAAGCCATGGCGTATAGTAACATAATTTTTATACTCAGACCCTAAACCCCCAAACACATAAGAAACCCCGTTGCTGGGGCATATAAAACAGCACCTTTACATGGTAAACAAAACAGAGACAAGGGAAAAACAAGGAATAGTACAGTGCGTTCATAAAGAGACGTCTCACAAATCACTCAGTGTGCGGACTCGTCCAGTTGGAGGAGGAGAAGATGTCCGAGCCGGAGCTGGAAGAAGTGGCGTATCGTCTACATCGCCATGACTCGGTCTTCTCACAGCCGGTGCCAACGGCGTCACCACTACGGGCTCTTCATCCCCTGTGATGCCACATTTGAAACCACGGCCTGTCTGACTGAAGCTATCACTGCTGCCGGTCCAGCCAGACCCAAACGAGTCGTTCCACTGGAAGACATGTGGTTGTCGAGGTAGCGTCGATGATGACGTTGTAGGTCTACTACTTATCGAGTCGTAGGAGATACGCGACGGGCTGATTTGTTGGCACCCGCTGCTATGTCTTCCAAAGCCGAAAGCAGTGACCGATGAAGATGAAGGCAGAGCATCTGATGGCCCCAATACTGCAGCTGCCGTAGGTTTAGGATCCACGCTTATCATAGGGTGGTAGAAGTGGTGGTTGTGGATGGCCGGTGGCGGTGATTTTGGCGGTGTAAGAGGCTGGAAGCACTTGATCATCGGCTGATCACAAAGCACAGCTGTAGGAGGTACTGACGTCGATGTCTGCTGCGATGTGAGCTGGTGGTCGAGTTGGTCGACGTTGATGATGTTCTGGGCAATGAACATCGGTCCGTTTATGGTTGATTGTACGGTCACAGACGACACAAGCGTCGTGTCAGATGCCGAGATTTGCTGTTGGATAACAGAACGAGACGATGGCGGTTGGGTGATGGAAGAAGATGTAGAGACAGCCACAGAACGAGTCTTGAAGTCAAAGTGGAGGGGTAACAGTGTCTGGCGTTGTCTTTGTAGATGTCTTTGTGTCCGTCGACGTCTAGATCTGAGTACGAAGACAGCACAAACAACAAGAACCGAAGCGCCTACAAAAGCTGCAGCTAGTGCATACGGTAGGATAGCCATTTTAGCACTAATCAGCGGCGTGACAAGTCAGATCGAATAGAACAGTATATAAGTACATGTATTGGAAAAGAAAAAGAGAGATAGGCGGTGATGAAACGATACATCATCAACCGAGAAGCTTCAAGAAGGCAGAGGCGTCTCTTGATGATATATAACAGAGAACGAGATCCTAGAATAGTAATGAACATGTTCCCAGACGACGATCTGCAAATCGGAAATCAAAAACTGGAATAACATGACGTCGAATTTGATGTTCCCAAAGTGGTTAAAGCAGACCAAGACAAAGATCCAGCTGGTCTTGGTTTCTGATTTCTTACTTTCTCTTCTCTATCTCTCTCTTTGTAGCCTAGCTTCAAAGCTGATCGACGTTCCCACGAAGCGCAGTTACAGCCTCAACCAAATTCCAGCAGCAAGTCCGTTGAGGGCTGATTCAGGCTTGCCTTTCCATCTGTATATCAGAGGGCCCTTTAGAAACATAGCGTCGCACTCGTGAATCTTGGAGACAAGATGCTCTATGAGTGGCCTAGGCATGTTATTATCTTACTTTTTTTTATTTAATCTTATAGAGCTGTGCAAGTGGCCCTTCTTTTCTCTCTTCTCTTTATTATACAACAATATTGATTGGCTTACAACTAGTGAGATGGGCGCAGAGAATTTCCGAATCAGGAAAATAGAATTAAACACAGCATTGTAGTATAACTCTACAAAATAAACAAGAGAGGCAAAATACATAAGACGTGAAAAGCTTAGACGAAGGAGTCTAATCGCTGTAGACCATCACGGCGCCTCTTGAGCTAACCCGAAGCTAAAACTACAATAACAAATACGCTTAACAGCTAATTCAGCTATAACCAGTTATACATAGAAAAATCATCTTATAATGAGCCATGATGGCCCGAATACCTCCGGGCAATTAAATATATTCTGGAATTACAAAAAGAAAAAGTGTATGAACCGAAGATGCCTACTATCCTTACAAAAAAAGAAAAAGCCCCTAAATTAAGCTGCTTATTGTTGTCACCTTTTCTCACTAGAGTTGTAATGCATGAATTTTCATCTGACTTGCTAGTTGCGTTGCTGTAGCGCAGCTCATCAAAGTCAATTTACAAGCCCTTTTCTTTTCTTTTTATTACTAGGCCTCTTATATTACAATTATTCAGCAAATGTATATTTAGCTATCCCTGTTCCTCGTTCTTTAGGATAGTAACCAAAGAAATCTTGCATGTCGATCAGCTTACAATCGCAGCTTTCGACTCGCTCAAATTTCAGCTGTAATGACTATAGAAATTTGTTCTATTTTTTCCTCACTATCCAATTAGTTTAAAGGCTTTCCTTTTCATTGTTATGCTCCCTCTCTCCTCATTATCTACGTTTCCGTCTTACTCAAGATATACAGCCATAGTAGTAATCTGAAAGACCGGCATGGATTTTATCGGCCTGTTATTCTTCGTAATCAAAGTGCTCGTCTTGTCAATCCAGCTTATACAGAGATCGCCGATGCGGCAGAATAGTTGGTGGCTTGAAGGTAGGACTCAGGGATGCCGTTTGATTCAATCTTCTCACTTTGATACAAACCGGTCAAGGTGGGTTGCTTAGGGGTTAATATGATAGATTATTTTTTTCGACATTAGCTAGGGTTACAAGTCGTAATCAACCCAAGTTACCCAGATTGAATGTTTAGGTGAGCTGACTAAGTTCGAGTTGTTTGTCATACATTCTATCTTCGGTTCTCTATCTCTGTTATCTTATCGCACTGTAAACACTACATATCTCGCGATATCTCTGAACCGAGCCATCTCTCCTGGAAAGCGGTCTGGAATTTTCAAGTTTGTATTTTCAATTTATTTTTTAAAATCGTGGCCAACCTCGGCGATATCAATGTAAAGATTTGAAATCTAATTTTCTTCCTTTCCCATTAGCTTTCTTTCTTTTTTTTTTGGTTGGATAATCTTAACATCACTTTATTATGCTATAAGCATCCAATAAAAAATCTATCCTTGAATTAGCTTTCGCTTCCTCTCAGCTCGGCTATCGTAGAAGCCGTTTGGTTTCGTCTACATTTTTATTAGTGTACTTTTCACTGCTTCCGATCAGTATTCAATCATTTCTGATCGTCCGTACATCTTTATCCCGCTCACTTTCATATATATTTTTTCATCTTCATTTTGTGTTCACGAGGCCGCCAATCTTTGAACCCTCGCTTAAAAGAGGCCGCGTGAACCCATTCTGAACAGTGTAAGAAAAAGTCGTTCATTAGCCGAGACATTGTTGACTTAGTTGCCTTTTTCTAAACTTGCTTGCTCTGTGGCTTCAAACAAAGAGGATAATATAACAAAGACACCAAAAAAAGAACACTAAAACTGATCTACCTGCTATAATCTGTCATCATGGCTCCTCTATCGCTTAACACCAACGGCCTCGCCCTCGCCATCACCGCTGAGCCTTTATCGTCAGAGAATTTTGCTTCCTTTGGCGAGGTATTGCAGAATCCACGGCCGGACTTAGTGCCTGCAACTCCAGCAGCCGCAGCAGCTTTTTCTCCCCCTCAAGCTGACTCGCCTGTATCTACCACTGCTCTGCCTTTCGATGCCGTTCAGGCTAATCAGGGCTCGGCTATCAAATATCAACACATCTCGCGTCCGCTGGATCTCTACGCCCAGGCGCCAAGTGGCGTTGCGTCCCAGGCCGTCGTGAACATGTTTGTATGTGCTGCTCGCTCGCTATCCTCAACTTGTCCAGTCCCTACTAAACCATCGCCATCGTCATCATCTTCTTCCGTCCCATCAAAAACTAGTTACTTCCCTGTTCGCATCCTAGAGCGTCATCCCTATACTACCCAGACATTCACACCACTAACAACCCGTTCTGCTCGCTTTCTCATCATCGTTGCGCCGTCTCTTCCGCCGAGCCCTCTCGACTCTGAACTTCCAGTGCCCACTACAATGCCCCTTTCTTCTTCTTCGTCGTGCAAACTGCCCGGCCGTGGCTTGCCGGATCTGGCCAAAATACGTGCCTTTATAGCCACTACAGACCAGGCTGTTACTTATGGCGCGGGAACGTGGCATGCCCCTATGGTGGCTCTGGGAGACCCTGGAACGGCCGTCAGCTACGTGGTCACACAGTTTGCTAATGCTGTCGGGGTTGAGGACTGTCAGGAGGTCGTCTTTGAAGGCGGCGAAGGCGCTTGGATTAGGGTTGATCAGGATGGCGATGGACTGTGGCAGAAACCAAGAGCTAAGTTGTAGTCATGCTAGTAAATATTATCACGACGCTGAGCGATCTATATACACGTAGTATGACAACTTGTATTTCTCTGTTAGATTGTCTGTCTATATTGTAGCTTAATCGTCCTCCGGCGCATCATCATCGAAGCCGCTTAGCAACTTCCAAATTTCACGACTATCAAACATAGTCCTGGCCCGGCATGGCCTGGAAGCTATATTGTTGCTCATTAATGACGGCAGAAACGACATATCTTGCTTTGGAAGATCCACATCAACGTCTTCTTCGCCCTCGCCATCCTGACCTCCATTCATAGCATTCCTGGATCTCTTTTTACCGTTGGCGATACTGTTTGACGTCTTAGCTCTTGATGCTCTAGCGATGACGCCGGCCATTTCCTTCTCTGTCTCCTCGGAAATCTCCACAGAACCATCGGCAGCTAGATAAAGCTCCGTCTTGTGTCTTTGTTCGAACACATCAGCTTCGATCGTGAACCGTGTCACCATGTGATACACCCATACATTGCGTGTCTGTCCGGGACGATTGCAGCGGCCGATCGCTTGTCGTATGTACATACCATAGCTGTATCGATCCGTCATCAGCGGTGCTGCAAATATGATGTGGTTGGCTACTGTGAGGTTACTTCCTGCCGACTCTGTTGACATTAGGCTCTGTAGAAGCACGTCGTAGCGGCCTTGTTGAAACGCCGTTAGTTGTTCAGCGCCGTCAGTGCCATCTGTGCGCCCAAACGAGATCTGACGACGTTCTAGCTCACGTGCAATGTCGTCCTTGAGCGCATCGAACTGCACAAACACCAGAGTCTTCTCACCTCGTGCCTGAATCTCGCAGACTAGCTGAACGATCTTGTCGACTTTGGCACTTGGATCCGTCTTGGCGATGCCAAATTTACGCACCGACGTTAGTAGATTTTCAGCGTCGATCAGTGCGCCGCGGCTTGCACAGCGGCAGTTCAGGATATGGCAGCGGTAGTCGTCCTCGCCCGCCGCACGGAAGTTTTTGGCGCACGAGGTGCAGTACATGTGACCGCATGTCACCAGCACGCTGGCGTTACGTCGCTGGTGAATGCTTGAGAGCATGCATACGTCGCAGGTTAGCGCCTCGAATCGTGTAGTGTCCATGGTCTCCAGCATTGAGAGCTGTAGGCAACGCTGGATGAAGCGTAGACGCTGAAACGCCGGCAGGAAGTGGTACTTAATGCCTCGGTCAACACTCTGTGCCGTCAAGATAAAGTCGTCTAGTCCGGCGTCGATGGATGCACCGCGTGTTGTCTTGCTTTGGCCATAGAACGGGTGGAAGGATGGCAGCATGCCCTGGAACTCAAATTCCGCCTCTTTCGCGTTACTTGCCGCATATCGAGCTAGCTTGGCGTTGAGCTGCTCTTCCGTCTCAGATGGGAGGCATTTGAGACCTGCTGTTCGGCAGTAGTGTGCAGCACCTGCGATATCTGGGTTGGAGAAGCCACATTCACTCTCAAGTATATCTACATTGGCATCTGCAGTGGCTATGTACTCACTGCGCACACTGTTCTCCAGCGCCTTAATACCTTTGCCATCTAAGTCGTCGGCAGTTGGCTGTGGCAGCTTGTCCGTTGTCTCTCCTCGAAGCATAGACAGTGTCTGTAATAAGCCTCCTGCAATAGCTTGTCGTTCCGGTCCATTGGCGTCCATCTTTGCTACGGCGTCGTCTATATTTGGGTACCAGTCAGTAACGTGGTACTGACCGGGGCCGCCTTCATGAGCCGCCCATTTGATGCCGGAGAAGACCGGTTTCTCCTGGCGGAACCGGGTGGCCAAAGCAGGAGGTAGTCCTTCCAGTCCTCCTAGCATTATGTTCTGTAGCTCATTTTGTTCTTCCGACATCTGCAGCTCTGGTGCAAAGATGTAGTGTAACAAAGTATCGCGTAGTTTGATAGCGCTGTTCTGCTTGCTGCGGCGTGGGTCGTTTACCGGCGCTGTTGCTAAGTTGAAGGTCGGATCGGAGTCTAACCTCTCGGAAAGATAGACTAGACGGTCCCATTGGGACTTGAGTGGCTTACAAAGTGCCTGGACTTGCAGAGCTTGCTTGTGCTGTAGTTGCTCTAGCAGTGCCTCCACAGTGAACCCGTCCTTGTCCGTAGACCGTGGGTTGTCAAAAGTCAGCTGTACTGCCGTCTCTGGTGTCTGTGTCATTGATTGCATCAATGCTCTGGCCCGACCAGAGGCATATAGCATGAGGGTTTCGGCAGAGATTGCTAGATACCGCTTCGTCGACAACGGTACTGGCCGTCCCTGGCGATCGATCCGTGGCCCAGCCATGGTGCAGCTGATGTGTTCACGTAGATCACCCTGTACATCATCAAAGACCCAGCGGGCATCGAATAACGTCTGCTGGGCCACGTGATATAGAACAGCAGCCAAAGAGTCCATCGTAACGGGCACCACAATCTCCGTTAGTCGGTAGTTTCCTTGCACCGCGCAGTTCCGCCGTAGAAAATGCCGCACAAAGCGCCGCGCATGGCTATCGCGTTCATACACCCACCGCGCCGACTTGAGTTGGCGGTAGGCTCGGAACTGCTCGGCTTGTGACATGTCTCGCGTCGATGGTCCCTGTGCCATTTGCGGCACGTGTGGAGGAACCGCCGGCTCTTCTCGGGCTATGTGGACATTGAGAAGAGCGCCCATGGCACAAACTTGGCTGAGGTTGGCAAGTGGCGGCGTGCCGGAGAGAATCCACTTGAAGTCGGTGAGGGCAAACTTGACAAATAGTGCGACATATTCTTCGTTGTATGAGAACTCATCGTATATCAGCCCCGAAAACGAGTACATCTCTAGTAAGCTCCCTCTTTTCCATAGAGAGCTAGGCTTTCCAATGCTACGGCGCCATGATTGGTCCAGTCTCTCTACCGGCTCAGCTACCAGCTTCTTCTTAGTTCCGTTGCCTTTTTTACGCGTGCTGTGAGGAATCTGCATTCTTTGTGCTGTCGCAATAGTCTTTGTGACTTCTCGGAGCCGCTCATCTACTAGATCATCGATATCCACCACATTGCTGGCTTTGTGAGTTTTATGTTCGCCGTTATGCTCGTTATTTTGATGTTGAGATTCCGGCGCCGGCCGCATATAACTGATGGCTTCCTTGTAGAAGTCTGAGAGCTTTCGTCCTCCTTCTTTGTCACTGAGCCGTAGCTGGCCACTGAGGACCGCTAGCGCATCTAGCCGAGTTTGCGAGAGGTTTACTGCTCTGAAAGAAGCTATTATGATATCTGCCGTTTCTAGCTCTGCTGGCTGTAGTGCATCAACGCCTCGTCGCCCATCTAGCACTACGACGTTCCACGGTTGGGCGTCGCTATTAAGAAACTTGGCGATCTCACTACACCACTGCTTGACTAGATGATGAGGCACTAAAACTAGACTCGCCCGAAGGTGCCTCATGTTCTTTGGGGCTACCTTTCTGCGAGCTTCGATAGCGGCTGTCACATCGGCCCGTTTCAAATCCAAAACGGCCAACGAAACAACTGTTTTGCCGTAGCCGACCTCGTGAGCTAACACACCGCCACGTGCGTAATTGTTGCGTTGAGCAGCGCCAACTAAACGCATGTTGATCTCTGGAACAAGATGCTCTTCACTCTCAGATTCGCAAAACGGTGCTGAAAATGCATCGCGACACCGTAGCATCCACGCTACAGAGACCATCTGATCCGGTCTGAGTTTCCTTCCAGTGTGAATAAAGGATGGTGGCTGCTTAAGGTCCGATAGCCGTACACCAAGAGCGGCTAGTGAAGTCGGTGTTACTTCTGTTAGAAGTGGCGGTAGAAATCCAAAGTCTGGGTCACAATACTGCGGTTGAATGTCAACCATGATGAATGTCTTATCGGAATAGAGATACTCTGGCACAGCCCAGGTAGGCTTTGGAAGGTAGCCCTGAGCCCGGTGATACAATGCCATATTGTTGATACTGACACGTACTTCCAAGTACGCATTGAGGTTCTGAGCGCTACGGCGAATGTACCGGGCATCAAGCTGGAACGGGGAAGGACGGCTGCGTGTTGCTAACTCAAAAACATAGCACTGCCCCTCATCTGAAATCAGATCGACGACACGACCTTCGGAGGTTGTCACCGCATAGACCTTCGGAATTGGTGGCGCACAAGTTGAACATAATGTGGTACTATTCTCGAGAGTATCTGCCCATACCTTCCCGCCACGTGCTGGTAGTTCGAGAACATCACATAACACTTCGCGTGTCAGTACTCGAAACACATGATTTGCCATCGCCAGCATATCTGCGTGTAGGCGCTCAGGAATACGCACCCAACCGTCACGCGCCATGCACATGTGTGCATACAAGCTCTCTGGCTTCAACAATGTGGGAAGTAAGCTGCTTGGCCACGGTGTTTGATCAAGCATGATGCGCATCGTCACGAACGGGCTCGGGTGACACACTGCTTTCACTCTGTTGCCGTCTGGAATAGCATCTGTGGCCCATGGACACAGGGCCTTCGAGTGAATATAGAGCGTGCGTGGTGGAGAAAGACACAGTGCGCTGGAATCTGACATGCGCCGCTGGGATGAGGTAGGTGCGTTGTGCTCTTTATGTCGTTTGCTTATCTTCTTGCAACGTGACCACCACCCCTTCACCATGAATTGCAGATTCAAACCATTCGTAGCAATCGGCCACATTGGCGGAATTCCT
The DNA here is from genome assembly GCA_004009845.1 of Davidsoniella eucalypti. Taxonomy (NCBI): domain Eukaryota; kingdom Fungi; phylum Ascomycota; class Sordariomycetes; order Microascales; family Ceratocystidaceae; genus Davidsoniella; species Davidsoniella eucalypti. The sequence goes on along the minus strand of RMBW01000071.1, from coordinate 69,970 downwards.
GTGACTGTACACAGAGTATCACGTGACTCGAAGATGCTGAGACGTCGGTGGCTGAACGCTATAGCCCACGAATCTTCTTCTGGGGCTGAGACTAGTGATGGATCTTCAAACATGAATATGCCACCTGGTTCGCCTGTTTCGTTCCATTTGGCAAACAGATGGCCTCGCGATGTAGCACAGCTAATTGAGTACATGTATCTGCCTTCTATAATGCGCCGGAATCCACAAACAAATGGGTGCATACGCACCACCGAGCTCCAGCGTTGTCGAGACTCGTCAAACCACATAAAGGTATCTTCAATAGTAATATCATAAAAGCCCACGGCCTCTGCGGGCCTCAGATATGCCGTTGCCTTGATTTTGTCTTTCACCCAAATCATCCAGTCTTGTGGCCGTGGGATAGATCCGTGTTCAGAGGATCTTGGAAGCACCGCTTTGAGTATCGGTTTACTCCAGTCGTGTAGCCCTATGAAGCGACGTACCATCTTATATGAGCCTTTAATCCATACTAGCCACGTGATGGCATCGTGACCAATAACGATATGCATGTAAGAGTTCGCCGACTGGTACACTATAGTGGGTTCTGGGCCAAGATGGCACTCGTGGTATATATATCGTACCTCGTTGGAACATAGGTTGAGTATAGCTTCTAAACCGTCGGGGATTGCAACGCAACCTGTGATCATGTCGTCGATATATGGGATGGCGATATTGGGCTCACGAATGCTGTAGTTTGCTGGTATTGGGACTCCTTCGCGACATAGCATGTATGACGCCACGCCAACTTTACTTAATAAAGACTTGGCATTCACGTAGTTGACAACATCGCTCGACCGCTGTGTCCATGGCTCAAAATGATGGGGTGGGTTGCCTAAACAGCGCGCGCAGCGGATCTCATGACACACAGCACAGCGCGAAAGGCTAGCCGAGCGGTCTCCGTAGAGCCCAGCGTTGCAGGGACATAATGTGCGGATGCGGTCGACATAGGATATGAGTGCCCCTGGTGAAAGCAAGTCAGACCGCGAGCTCAAAACCCGTATTCTGTTGACATCGATGGCAACATCTCCTGGCGCTGCTTGCGGTACCAGAAGCCCATCGGTCTCCCGACAGAAATGGTTGACGGCATGGAAAGCAGGACGTGTTAATAGAGTGCTACCTTTGGCGTTCTGTACCGCTATGATTGCGGCTAGTAGCGTAGCGCCGATAACAGTCGTTGTCATGGCATTGCCAGCCAAGTCCTGAAGTTGCATCTGCGATTCGATAGACGGAACTATGTGGGCCATGTCTATGCCTTGTAGGCCAAGTGCCTCAATTCCCAGAAGTGGCCGGCCTTGATTTGTCACAAAAGGATTGCCCTTCGGTGTTAGACACGGCGTCACGCCCAACTGGCCAGGTGATCGATCAACGTTTTGAGAGATATCGTAGATGAGGAGCTTGTGCGTCATATCGTAGTTTTTCTTGAGGCCGCGCTCGTAGGTAATATCTAGCAGGTCCTTTTCTCGGTCACCAAGCTCTTGGATAGCTTCGCGGAAACTATCTTCTCGTGGACGACACTGGCCACGATCGTCCATCATGGTGTATCGACTTCGGCTTGACAAGCCCTCTGAGGAACGGGCTTCGGCATGGCGTAGTTGACACATACGTGCATCTGTAGTACGTACGGAACGAGCAACTTTCTTTAGTGCATGGCGATGATTCAACAAACGTTGATCGCCAGGCTGTAGCACAAAATTGACCAGTGGTGCAGGCTCTGGTAATGACAAGCCACTCATGATCTCGTCCCATTCCGCAACGAGGCCCTCACTAGCTTCACGGAACTCTCGATAATCCACTGCGATAAGATAGCCGCGCATGCGAATGTGTGGCAAGCCGTAGTCCCGTGAGCTGCACTTCTTGTAGGCAGAAGCATAGCCTATCTTGGCGAACCAGAAATTGGCAATCTCGTCCCAGGGGGCATTGATGACGTTTTCCATGATAACCACACCGGGCCGGTATTTGCTGACGTATAAGAGACCGGATAGAAACGTACGTGACGACTCGCCGTCCACGTCTTCTAGAATTTTGGCGAGAAAGTCGTCGACTGCTGGTTCTGGCTCGTCAGTATAGTCGGCGCGGGTGATATCGATAAATGCGCCTTTTCCTAGCGCTTTTTTGGTATGGTTCAAATTTGAGAAGTCGACACACGATGATCCAAACACTAGGATGTCGATATCATGATCAACCTTCTCAAGATAACCCTCGGCGTTCATGCTATATAGTCCAAGTACACATGTTTATTAGTACACAACCACAGTTTCTTACTACATGAAGATGAATCGTATATTATTTCAATATAGAAATGGCTTCAATAGTTACACAATTTAGCGGATTGACTTACGCCTGGTCGAATTTGGCCATCTCCTGTACATCACGGAACACTGGGCCCGCTGGCTTGACATTTCGCCGGATAAAAGCCTGTTTGAACGTTTCGATCTCTGCACTGAAGATATGGTCAAACGATAGGACTCTACCATAGCCCATCGTTGCTGCCGCCTCTTGGAGCGACCTCAGGGCAAATACCGGTGCATCTGTGCCTGAGCACAACGTTCCGATACGCATGTGGACACCGCCGTCTTCGACTACCGCTTCAAGGCCTAGTCGAAAAGCTGTTTGCATCAATGCTACGAAGGCATCTTGGACATTGGTGATGCTGCGTGGTAGGTCCATGTCGAAGGCGGCCTCGGGGACAGTTGCGTGGATCCCTATCTCGGGAAGGCTTGGTTTCGACCGTCCATTGCTGTTGAATGATTCATCGATTGTATCCCCAGGCTCATCCATGACGATATAATATTAATGTTGATAAAGCAGCTTTTATTAGGCGCAGTAGACGGAAATATCATCGACAGAATTGAAGTAAAGTCGTTATCCTTTCTGCAGTTGTAAATGACAACGAGTCACAATATCATTAGCTCAATAAATGCTAAAGCCGTCACAATCCACGTCCATATAACTATCGCAGCACGACAACATAGATGAAATAGAGTATTCGGATGAAATTTGACAGCAATCTGTCATCTCAATATCCATATCTACTAGATAGGATATATAATTGCTGGGAATGGGCGAGTTGCCCATTATCAACGGCATGGCTTGATCGAGGCCGACCAAGCTCACATCTGTCATGTCGACATCGATGGTCGACGAAAGCACGAAATCCGCAGGCTCGTATGTGCCGTGAAAGCTAGAGATATCGATCTCGTCAATATCCATTAGGAAGGACATTGTTGAATTATATCGAAGGCTACCTTCATAAAGCAAGATGGTTAGTTGTTTTTATGACATGAAACAAATGTAAGGGCTCGTGTCACCATACCGTAGAAAACAGGTTTGTTATATTTTATGAATATAGAAAAAGGGAAGTAAAAAGAATATGAATAGGCCAAAGTCTTTAGATACGTTTCAAAATAGACTTGGAGATAGCAAAGCTGATTGATGAATTTCTGAAGGTAATTGTTGATGTGAATATTTAGAGGGGAGAAGACATCACCACTTGGAAATCTATCAACGATTTTATACTTGGAGTAGCTTTATCCCAAGAAAGGCAGTTGCGATGTTTGTGCTCACCGTCGCCTTTTTTATTTAGTCATAGTCACTTGATAGGTGCCTGCCTTTCTTTATTGCCGAGCATGAGAAATACACTTCATACTTAAAGTAATTCACCCATATGAGCAGTTTGGGTAACTACTCACTACCATTAGAAACAAATTTGTGTATCTAGGAATTATACATCATACATATTCCAGCTAGTGAGTCATTACGTACTAGTACTGATCAATATCCATCACTCAAACCACCCAACCAAACTTTGTTATCTTTCTATTTCGATCTGGAGATGTTTTGTTGCTATTTTGTATAACGTGAGTTTCGAGCTTCTAACCCTGGGATGATATAGCAACAATCACATATATGTACTTATATAACTAGCTAATACATAAAGACGTAAAATGATAAATAAATAAATAACTAGCTAATCACTAACCGAGGTGCGCTATTAGAGCTCCATTTCCACCTTGACAAAATGATTAATAAAAACAAGATTTTTATGGCGAACGTACTTTAAGCCGAGATGACTTTCATCAGCAAAACATTCATTCTATTTAACATGATCACGAATAATACACAGCTTCCATGCTATTCACTATGAAATGCAATACTAGTCACGATATTCAAGATGGCAACTCCAGATTAATAGAATGTAGTACAGAGTAGTAGGTAGTATTTGTATTGTTTTTCTTTTCTTTTTGCAGATGTTCCGTTTTCCTCCAAAGTGACAATATAACCCAAGTTGGATTCAATCCGCTAGGCTATGTCAGGTTTTTGTGCTGATAATTAGTAGACAAAGAACAGGAAGATGTTTTGGCGCTTGTTGATCTACCTGTCCGTCGCGTTTGTCGAATGCTCTCGTGTTCACAAGAAACATAGTTTGGCTATTAGGGAAATGAAGATGACAGAAAGTCTCATCTCATCTATCCCCATTAGATAATAATATAAAGCAGCAAAAAAAAAGCAAAAAAAAACAATAGTCCTCTCGCATAGCGAGGATCTCAGTATGTCAATTCATAAACAAAGTCAAAACGCCCCGTGATTCCCAGCACGTTTCTTTCACTCATTAATCCCAAGTACAGCAATCAACTCCCTGAGCTATACAATCTTAACAGGAGCTATAGAGTGAACCAGTAGCTACTGTGCATAAAGACCAGCTAATTTACTGCGAAGGGCCGTAGATGGTCTCCATGAGGATACCAGTGATACGGTAAGGGTCGGCGTTAGAAGCGGGACGGCGATCCTCGAAGTAACCGAAGCCCTGAGCACCGCACTCGCGAGGAATACGGATGGAGCAGCCACGGTTGGCAACACCCCAGGTGAACTTGTCGATGGCACCAGTCTCGTGGCGACCAGTCAGACGAGCCTCGTTACCCTCACCGTAGACGGCAATGTGCTCAGCGTGGCGGCCCTCCAGCTTGTGAATAGCCTCCTCAATGAACTTCATGCCACCCTCCTTGCGCATGAGCTCAGTGGAGAAGTTGCTGTGCAGGCCAGCACCGTTCCAGTCACCGGGAATAGGCTTAGGGTGGAAAGAAACCTTAGCGCCGAACTCCTCAGCAATGCGGCATAGGAGGAAACGAGAAACCCACAGGTGGTCACCCACTATATTATACGTTAGTAAATGAATGCGAGTTATGATGTCATACACGACAACAATTTAGGAGGTGGCAATATAAACTTACTCTCAATACCCTCGCAGGGACCGACCTGGTACTCCCACTGAGCGGGCATGACCTCGGCGTTGGTACCAGAGATCTTGATGGAGGCGTACAGGCAAGCCTTGTAGTGAGCGTCAACAATGTCACGCTGGACGACCTTGCCAGCACCAACACCGCAGTAGTACGGGCCCTGAGGAGCAGGGTAACCGCCAGCGGGCCAGCCGTAGGGGCGGTCGGTCATGTCGAGCAGGGTGTACTCCTGCTCCAGACCGAACCAAGGCTTGGTGTTGGCGTGGGTCTCCATCAGCTTAGCGCAGTCGTGGCGGTAGTTGAACTTGTTGGGGGTGCCATCAGCGTTCCAGCACTCGGACATGACTAGAATGTTGGGGGAGCCACGGAACGGGTCGGGGAAGACGGCAACGGGCTTCAGGTAGACATCGGAGTTGTCACCAGGGGCCTGACCAGTGGAGGAACCATCGAAGTTCCAGGTAGGAAGATCAGTGGGGACATAGCCGCCGTCCTGCTCATCAAGAGTCTGTGAGAAGTAATAAATTAGCGGCAGTTCGTCGGACGCAAATTCCGAACTATGAGCGAAGACAAACTCCTTGGGGCAATTAGAGTGTAATAGCGCCCCCGCGGGCAAAGTTTAGGGTCGAGGCTTTCGTAGGTCCCTTAAGTTGAACGTTCGGTTATAGGCGGAAAATTTGGGTTTTCCCGAATGATAACCGCCTATAGTGTAGTGCAAAGTTCAATCCTACAAAGGCTGCTCCCAATCAAAATACCCTTCGAAGACTAGACAGGGATACAAATTGTGGGGCGGTGCTATGGAGGGGAAGGACAACCCCGCTAAAAGACCTCCCGATTGTGAGGTGAGAGAGCGGAATCGAACCTGAAATATAGGCACGCGAAGTATTCCATTACATGCGGCTCCGAACAAACACTGGCCATTGGCCTTGTAGCGGTGACGCTGTGGTGTAATGCAGGATAACGTGTGCCTAATTTCAATCGATCGATGTGCAACCAGCCAACAGCGAGCTATTAACTAAACCGTTTATTTTTGGACTGTTGCTGATTCCTGTATTGGCTCGGGGGCACCTTGCGCTAGACTATTTTGCTGCCGTAATGCCAAGCTTTTGGCATGATAGGAGCGCCGGGGATGAAGATAAGAGTTGTTGTGGGATGCCATAGACTTACTCTGGACTTGGAACGGGTGTTGCCCTCGGCATCGATCCAGATGTACTCGGCCATGATCTTGCCCTTCTGCTCAAGCTTGAGGTACTTGGCAAGCTATATACGAAAGACTAGTTAGTGGAATTCATGATGTGGCATATCGATATATCGATTCGCTACGGTCTAGCGGTCTGTAGAGACGACATACGGTATCGGAGTTGGACACAAAGGTAGCCTGGAAGGAACATAGTTAGCATTGCATTCATAACATAATGGTAACATAGACTGCTGGTGATTTTCACTGCAGGGCAGGATAACCAGAGCTTCGGAGCCAGACTCGCATGCGGCAGATGAGCTAAGTAGAGGCACACACATGAGAGTGTATGTATGGGCCTGAGAAACCAGCACAGCTTGAGCCGCACGGTAACGAGATGGTTGGACCACGAGAAGCTATGGCGGCTGGCCCCAATGGGCCATCGATTTGGTAATGGAAACTGGCCACGTAGTAGACGAGCAACGGATTGGGGTATAGCAGGAACTCACCATTTTGACGGTGTTGTGAGACGGAATCAACAAGAGATGGATATAGGAATAAAACAAAAAAATATGATAACAGATACAAGTGTCTAAAGAGGTAGACGAAGCCTGTACCTAATGATAGGAGATAGTATATAAAGGTTTTATGGGGGGAATCCAAAGAAGAAAGGAAAAGAGAGAGGTGTTCTGGCGCATTTGAGAGGGGGTTCGCGGCGGTTTTTATGTTTCCGGTCAGGACGTCGCCTATTGTATTGTATCGTAGAACCTACCTGTATTAGTTTAAGTTGGACACAGCCAACAGAAGCAATAGCAACAACAAAAACAGTGACCATTGGGGGGCGTGCGTTCTGTTTTGGAACCATCCAGCTCGAAAGATAGCGATAGCGACGCTCCGCCGCCGGGCGCCTTTCGCCCATCAACTAGACATTAATAAGATTACAGGGCAGTCCGGCAGGGCCCCCGTTCACTGTGTTTTCAGTGGGTAGGCTCCTGTGGCTAGCGAAGGAGGTGGGGAGGTGATAGTGAAGGAAGGGCTGGACGCCTTGTTGCTGCGGCGGGGACGCAACTGTGCCAGTTACACTTTGGGCACTGTCTGCCAAGGTACCAGGGACTTCGTTGCGGGCTGATACGCGCTGTAAACGGGCACAGTAAAGTACCTGTACCGCTACTGCAGAGTGTACCTTTGAGTGTTTTATAAGCGAATTTATCGCTGGCTCTTTTATTCGTTTTTTTTTCGGTCGTTCGTTTTCTTTTCTTTTCTTTTTTCCTTTCTTTTCTTTATTCTGTATGTTTGCATTCATCTTCCTCTGCTGCTATTTTAAGTCATCTCCACGATTTCCCTTCTCGTCGGCCTTGGTTGGCGCTTCCTTGTCTATCTTGGCTAGGCTGCTTAGATGCGGGATAGGGTTTCGATAGGGACATGACACCAACTAGAACATCATAACATAACAACTAAGAGAAACTTGTACACTAGCTCCGACTCTAGCTGTACTGGGCAGGAAGTGCCGATTCTTTTCACCGTTGCCTGCCAAAGGAGCCCGAGGGAGTCTCCATTATTAACGCAAGGAGACTCGGCGGGTGTCCGTTCTCAGACTTCGCTCGACCAAGAACAAGCGGTGTTAGCCTCGAGTATTCCAGGACTGTGGATGTAATATCAAGGCTGATGGAGTCAGCGGTACAGCGGTACAGTCATAGTGGCATCGAGTAGGACCTGTGGCAGTCCGGGAAAGGTTTCCATAGTACATGCCCATAGTATAGATACAGAGTGGCCATGCTGTTATTCTGTACGATGCTACAAGTCTTGTTCCCCATGATTCCTGTTCTACAGATATACATGTATCTATGTATACTTTAAGAGTATTGTGGCATACCAAGCGCACGCATTTATAGCCGGACTACACGAAGCCAAGGAATTTCTATGCCGTCATAACAATCCATTTCTAGAGCGTATCAAACGGGGTTGACGATCGAATGTGCAAGAAGATAAATAAATGAAAAATGCACATCATTAAATCAAATAAAAACATACAAAGAAAAATGACACGCAGGTGGCCATGCACCTCTTTTTTTTTTTTTTTTTGGTTTAGTCGTCCATCCGCCCAGGGCAAACGCTTAGATTGAGAGTATGCCATGCAGTCTATGATTGGCTGGGCTCTTTTATGATGACATCGTGAGTTTAGCAACGGAAATCTCTTCACCTAGGCTAGTGCTACCAGCTTTGCCTTCTATTCTGCCCCGTATTTTTCGATGCTTGATCTGTCGGTGACGCTATTTACGGTATATTTTTCCCTCCACTAATCATCCACCACTTTCAGACTTGGAAGTTTATAGAATACTTGATTTCTACAAGATATTTGCCCCAAGTGCCCTATAAGTCGCCAAGTTACTGGCAGAAAGAAGTCTGGGGAACAAACCCTTTGATCCGGTAATATATGTCTTGGGTGCTGTGTTTGCCACCTATATGCATATTTTCGGGCCATAGCTACCCCAAGCCCTTATCCTTAGTCAGTCAATGTTCATGGAACACCATAGTACTTGCAATATTGCAATATGCGGTCAGAGATGCAATGGGATTATTGAGCCGGGCATTCTCATAGATTGTTTATCACAAAATATACATTAGTCCAGCCCTTCTTTTTTCTCGCGCCACTTGTACTCAGCGAGTAAAAATACAAATTACTTTCCCTATTCGTATTCGTTGCTGACTGGCTGATAAAGGTCCAACCAAAGACCGCTGTCTTTTTGGCAAGGGCCGGTAGCGGCTTCCTGTCTAGGGCGCCGTATGCCACATAAACAATACTCTTAGTCGTTGATATTGCAAGAGATGCTGGTCTCTCCTATATCAGAGACTGCCAGCAGAGTGTCTCGATATAGTCGACTATGAATATGTAGTCATATGCTCATAAACGGTACGTTGATATGCTGTACTTGCTGTAGTTGGAAAGCTCGCCTAGCTATCTATCCACCATGGCCTTTTCTACATATGTACTTGAATATCTGGATCTGTATATCAACATAATAGTGCTCTCGGCTTAAAATCAGTGACCGCTATGGTAAGAAGACACTTAGTTAAAGCTCCGAACTCCGATACTGCGGCTGGTTTAGACAATTGTATGTATCTCAAACGAGACATTGAATATACAGACATCAGCAACTAGTGATTCTAGTTTCAAACACATATAGACTCAAGATAAGAAATTCCTTTATTGTGTATTTAATGTAATATTATTGTTCTGCGCTATCCATGCTGTCTGCGCTTTAACTTGCCTATTATTTTCCGCTTATAGCACCTTAGACGACGCTTTGTGGGTAGCAGTTCCAGTTCTAGTGCTGTTTAGGTACCTTTCATCCTGCTGGTAACTTGAAGTTTTCTTCTACATCTTTTTCAAGCCTTCTCTTGATTCACATATCACTAAGAAGTGAGAAAAGTTGGGCTAGATGGCGATGGAATGCCGATCATATCCCCAGATAAAAAGATTTTCTTTGAGTCTCGTGACAACTACAAGATCACGCCTAGAAACATTTGTTTTGCGCAGGGCTAGCATAAAGTAAGTTTCAGTCAGTGTAGTTTGATTGATATCAGAAATCTCAGAAACAGTCTAAAGAGGCGCTGTAACTAGGGCTCGGTTTTGTTTCTAACCCATAAAATAACCCTTTTGTTGGTGATCAAGGCATAGAAGTTCTGATTGAAACAACGTAAGTATTCATGCGCTTGACATATTTCATAGAGAAGAAACGCAGATAAAATGCATTTTTACTTGAAACTTGGGTGAAAATTCTGATTAAGCTTGGCCGTTAAAAAAAATAAAACATCTCACACCATCTTACATTTTTAGACCCCCAATACGACGTCGTTGGTTCCGTCTATAATACAGGTACATACATAGTATAACCAATTACAACTAATAGTAGCATACTTGGACATCTTCGCTTCCTTTTGCCATGCTGTGGCCTCCATATCACCCAAGCAATGAGCGCAAGGTCACTCCAAGATTACGCTCCATACTATGTACTACATACTATCGTGAAAATTCAAACCCCACTCGCGCCCCCAATGGATTGAAGTCGAACGGTTGTCCTCCCACTCTGTGTTTCTATCGCAGCCCGGCATCGGGATTTTTTATTACCTCTATAGGAACACGAAAATGGCAGCTCGCAAGCCGTTCTCGTACCTAAATAGGATAAACGCCCAAGCTTCTCTTTTGCTTTCTTTGTTCAACTAGAGCTCCCGATTAAGTAAAGAGGTGGGTTGCGGATGAGAATAAGTGTGAATCAAACACTACCTAATTCTGATTTTGGGCAAGGCCAGCTGCTCACTATCTAGTTGTATGTATCTTGTATGTATGTACATATGTAGTTGTAATCGTAGGGCCAGAGCAAGCAATATTTGTTGCTATAAAAAGGATATTACTACAAATGGGCTACTATAGCTTGACTAATTGGTAAGCGATAACAAAGACCGGAATATATGTCGAAGTGAATCATGAACATGACAAAGATACAGTCAGCTTACCTTTGCCACACACATGATGAGTACTGTATAAAGCAACTGATAACATAGATAGAATATGACCTTGAAAGAAAGAAAATTCAATACGCCTTATCACACGAGACAGAAAATAGAAGAAGAACATCGTCAGCCTCGTGGTATCCATACAAAGCTTGTCGAGGTTTAGGCTAGCCCCGATTCATAGGTGCTAATTGTTCATCTACTGACGAATCCAACGGGACTCGCATATATCGTGGCGTTGGTCGGCTGAATATCAGAATCAAAGACTCGAGAGATATGAGATATAGCTGATAACGCACTTTTCGAGAGCTTGATTTGATTATATTTAACGTCTACCTAAACTACTTTTCGAGAGCTACTTATGTTTTACCATGTACACAACTGAGCCCTGTTGGCCAGCACACAATCTTTTGAGAAAACAGAGGAATGGAAAGTGAGCATTTATAGCTTATGTGAACAACCAGCGAGATAGGCTAAATAAAGGAGGGGCTGAAGATGCCATGTGGTATCAATATGTATTATCAGCAGGCCGAATGGTGCAGAATGCGTATCACATCGGGCGATGGACGACGTGATGCAAAAAGGGACTGCCTTGGGGGCATTTATCATCCCCGCAGATAAAATAGCTGTATAAATTTGTATCCTTGGATAGTATTACCTGCGGCTACACTTCTATAAGGAAGTTTGTTGTCGACGAACAAAACACAAGCTATCTGGAGAATAAGGATTCTTTCACCTAAACAAAATAGTCTCTAGCTATAAGAAAACTAACGGATGTCCCGTGGTGCTCTGGCCATGAACAACAAAGCACCAATACAGCCGTGAAAAAAGCTCGGGCTATGCTTACACTGTCTTAGTAAGAACGCCTCATTTGTTGATCTTCCTAAGTCCATGATTCGCCCACGGTTTTATTCAGAGCTAATGGCCGCCGCGATGTGCTGTCTGGGCGCCCGCATGGGGGGGGGGGGGGGGGGGGGGGTTAAATAAGGCTGGACTAGAGAAACTAAGCATATCAAGTAAAGAGTGATACTTCCCATTATGCTGTTTTGTCATTGAATCAAGTGCACGTCTATTGGTTAGCCTACTTTTTCTATGTTTATCTCTTCTTCCTCTCCGGTAAAAAGGAATGTCAACAGACATAGAGTATGTTCTCTTCCCTTCTTTTGTTGCCTCTTGTACATCAAGGTGGACGGAAGGAGGACAGTACGATGATTGCATGGCTCCATAGACAACGTACATTAGCTGTAGACGTAGGCTCATGTCCACTGCGGAATATAATTCGATCGAAATGGGAATTATCAAGATATAATCAGCATAGAACACGGAGACCTGCGTGGAACCGGGGCCTCTGCCGGCCTTTCTCTTCCGTTGCCTGGCAGCGCTGTTGTGCGCCGAAGCTGCTATCTTTGGCTGATCTTGTGATCTACTCATCACAACAAGTCAAGTAACCAGCCCCTGCTATGTTTCAATGACTAATAAAAATGGACTAAGCCATAGTAAAGAACAGCCGAAGTTGACCGCACACCTAACAACTAAATGGCTTGGTCTTACAGGCTGCAGTCCCTAAGGAAAACACACTAAATACTGCTGAAACAGACTTCTGTGGCCTTTATAAACCACGTTAATCTTGCCACTAAAAGCCTATGAGTCCCGATTTGTTTCCCCATTGGGAAAGCAAGTGGGGAAATAAACAAAAATTGGGAGCAAAGAAAAAAAATCAATAAAAGTGCTGAAATTTTGCTTATCGTCACGATTCTATTGGCTAGGCCTCAAGCTCTGTATAATAGCGCTCACACACTGCTCGCCCAACCCTATTCAACGACATCACTACATTACATCATCACCAGAAGCTGGTAATTAATTATCCATTTAAATTGTCCAGTTATGGTTGATTTGTGTTGCTTAAATGCAGTTCGAAGAGCATCAAAAAGTGCACTGAATATAAGTACCGGTACATCGAACAAAGTTCTCAATGTCCAAGATCCTTCTAAGGCCTTCTCCATACTTTTCAGTGGCCTCTGGAGTTCATCGCTCAGTGCTAAAGCCACAAGTTCGGAGCTCATGACCGCCGTAATCCTAATCGGGCGTGCTATCAGGCCTATTTGTATAAGCTGTGCTCAGGGTCCGCGGGATGTTAAAAGCTTGTCTCTCTCTTGTCCAAGTCCTTACAGCCGTTCGTCAATACGATGCTTTCCCCGTTCAAGTATTTCTATGATTGTCTTGTCTTGCTGGCCAAGGGAATGGGAAACCAATCCTACTTGACTAGCCTTGCTAGCAGCTGGAGTTTTTTCTTATTGTTTCCCGCTTCCTCGAGGCTAGATGACAAAAATAATTAAACAAACCTGCTGTTTATGTTGTTGTTGTAATGCCCCTGGCAGCTGCATATGAACTTGTACGAGTCCTAGTGCGCAACACTTAGGTCGAATACAACGTGCTTTGAGTTAGTTCAACCCCTTCCTGTAGCGCGAGGATATATCTGTACTCCGGGAGGGTCAAATCTTCTGATAGCGTTTGTTGACAACCGACATACCAAGCTACGTCATATACTTAGTTATATATATAATAATAGCATACTAATATAATAAACTTGTCTAGTCCTGGGCTTTATACATCGATAGGGTTTTTCTATGATCCGTAGGATTTGTCATAGCCTTATGCTACGATCAAATATCATAAACAAAGGGCTCCCTTGCGTTTGACTTTCCCGGGCTGACCATCCTGACAAGGAAATATGTATACTCTGTCTTCTGATAGTCACATAGAAATCTAGCCGCTGTCTTTTGGGGGTAGAACCGTGCGAATGATCTTCAGTCTTAGCAACCACCCGGATAGTCCTTGGGGAACAAGCTTTTTTTGTCTCCGAAGAAAAGGTCACAAAGGCCCTGGCAGGAAAGACAACTACGGCTTTTGGGGGTCATGTGAAATGCTTCAACGCCCGCCGTCAAGATGGCTCGACGCAAGGAGACAGACGCCTCGTTCCACCAAAGTTCCGGCGTATGATGAAGATCGTGTCTTACAGCCTGGCTAGGCATAGGACATGGACAAATCAAACGGCGTTTGCCAGGTGGCTAGCCGAAAAAATTAGATTGTTGGCTGACTTATTTTACGCGCTGGTCGAACGCCATGTTGAAGACACATAACACATAGCTTTTTGTGTGCACGACATGCATTTGAGCGGCCGCAAGAAATATCAGCTGGTTTCGGACTATGGACCGAGGCGTCGCCACATCATGAAGCTGACGTAAGTATACAAGTACTAGAATAGTTGAAAGACCTTGCAAAACCTACGGCGTGGTGGCCCTTTGCTTGATGATCGACCACTGACAACATGTTGCTAGACTTCGATGTCTGATGAGCACTAACCCGGTTGTGTAAAACGTAGTGAAAACTAAGTTATTGAACAAAAAAATACTCTTTAGTTGTTCTTTCGGTAGTGGTTGTATTTGTCAATCTTTGCTTGTTTCTAGCAGCCTGGCGAAAGAGACTTAAAATTTGTCTCTGTAATGGTTGTACATACGTACTATGTGACACTAAGTATCATTGATCTGCGGACATCATTTACTCATAATCTTGATAAATGATCATGACTAAATTATATTTAATGTTTCCATATATTTGGATTTGAACTACTTCAGGCTCATTTCTGACAATACTTATATAACATATCTGCTATCTCCGTGTATTTCTCATGGCGATGTCACTATACAGTCGTTTTCAAATTCAACACGCCATTATTTCTAGGCCAACCGAGAAGTTGATACATTGTTGGAATCATTCATTAACGAAACTTTCCTTTCTGGATGCTATCATATTGATTCACTTTATCAAGGTTGTAAAGTGGGAGAAAAGAGGCTGTTCCCTAACGGAACTTAGTTGTGACTGGTGTATATAAATTCCCAACTAAAATACAAAATCTTGCGGTACAAAAAGACAACATATCTGTACAGCTACAGCTATCGCAGTACTCTCACAAATGATGTTGTAGATTAGGGGATAATAGATATACTGAAAAGAGATCAGAGAAAGGCGATACCTGGATCATATATCAAGCGGATAGAGGACTGTTATTATCATCTTCTTGACGCTCAGCATGCTTTTAGGGAGGCATAAAAGACCCGGCAAGGATGGGCTTACGCCAACAGCTTTGTTAGTTTTATTTACAGTAAAGATTCAAGCATTCTTTTGTATGTAGTAAAGAGCTCTACAGAGTTAAACAAAAAGTACAGAACTAAGTGAGATAAACTCGTGTATATGAAGGTTATATGAAGGTTATATGAAGGTGTGTGTGTCAATGCGTGGATTAGGACTGCTTTTTTTTTTTTGGAAGGGAGTCAAGTTAGCAGACTAGCTTGTTTGACAATCAAGAGCTTGGTATCATCAAAGCTGACACGAATCCAGGCTGGCAGAAGAGCGGTCAAATCTTCAGAGCTCTGATGCCTGATGTTGGCTTCCGTCGGTAAGAGCCCGAGACTTCGGGATCGAGCTGACATGCAAGCATTCCAATGATTATAATTCTTGTGACTGATATCAGCTCCGATCTCAACCAAGAACTCAGTAACATCCACATGACGTCCTAAGCGAGCTAACATGAAAGCAGTGCAGCCTTGAGAATTCCGATGGTTGACATTGAAGTTTGCACTAACCAAGAGCTTCACAACAGCAAGATGACCTTCTCAGGAAGCTAGCATGAGAGCAGTCCTTCCCTCGGAATCTCGATGATTGATATTGATGTTCGACAAAATCAAAAGTCTAGCAACATCAAGATGACCCTTGGAGCAGGCTAATGTGAACGAAATCGAAAGATGAAGATCCTGACTGTGATGTCGGATTCTTTCCCAATCAAGAGCCCAACAATATCAACATTGCCCTTGGCAAAGACTGATATAAGAGGTGTCAGACCATTGTAATTCTTTTGGTGGATATCAGCATTTCGCTCAATCAAGAGTTTAGCAATATCAAAATGACATCCATGACAAGCAAACATGAGAGCAGTCAGACCAGTATAGGTTTGATGTTCGATATCAGCTCCCTTTTCAACCAAGAGCTTGGAAACTTCAACATGACCTCCCGTGCAAGCTAACATGAGAGCAGTCTTACCACCAGAATCCTGATGATTTACATTGCGGTTTTCCCCAATCAAAAGCTCAGTAACGTCAAGATGGCCTTTGGGGCAAGTTAACATACGAGCAGTCTTACCGTAAGAGTCCTGATGATTGATCTCTGCTCTGTTTGCGACCCCCCTTCCTCAACGAGGAGCTGAACAGTGCCGATATCGTTGTATAGACAAGCTATCTGAATATAGGAAATGCCACTAAAATGCCCACTAGCTTTCGCTCCATGCTCCAACAAAAATCGTATAGTGGGAATGTTTTTAGCTTTTATAGCAACCGACAATGGTGTTAGCAACTTAAAAGAAAAGGTAGTTGGTGTGCCATCTGGGCTTTCGTCGATCAAGCCATGTTCATGGAACTCATTATCTCGAAGACAATAGTTGATATCGGCACCATATGAAAGAAGTAATTCCCAAACATCATGTCTTTCATAGCTACAAGCGGAAAGCAAAGCCTTGCTACACATATCCTTTTGGTCGGTTTTCACATCTGCTGTGACTTCGATCAGGAGTTTGACGATATCGATATGTCCTTGACAAGACGCTATTTGTAGGGCATGGGTCCATGAAAAGTCAAATCGTTGCTGAACTAGTAGTTTGAGTACAGTATGGTCTCCTTTATAGCATGCCATATTGATAGCAATATGGATGCTATAGTCACCGACTGATCCACTATCGAGTGCTAGATCCTTTATGGTAGGCCATCTGGATCTGTAGGCAGGGTGAAAACTGTACATTTAAAGAGCACACTGAAGTTCATTGTAATGGCCGTAGTAAACCATGTGCCAGATGGAATGTTTGTCGAAACTTCGAGTGCCAGTATTGTCAACCGCAACTCGATGATTTGCTAATTGTGTGCTATGCATATGTAGATTTGAATGAGAGTATCTAGACCACAATTTGAGCTATAAGAGGAATGCCAGAGACATGGCTGCACCAATTCTCTGTAACGTATCTAAAGAATTATGGGGTTACAGTGCCATTGGTCTTGTCTACTATAGCCCTTGAGGCATTTTGTACTTCTGGTAGTGAGAGGTATTTGTAGTAGATATCGGACAAATTTTCATCGGTTGTTCTCGCAGCAGGAGATAGACGTTCATCATGTTGTTGAGAGGCTTCCAAACCATCTTTGGTTGTGTAATGTATCGGATAAACTTGTGACACTCCATTGAGATCAAAGTAGCTACTTGAGTCGGGTAACCCCTTCGTGATGGAATCAACAGTTTTGGCTTCGTCTAGAACGCAAATAAAACTAGAATATTTCAAACTCAAAGCATCTATTGACTCCTCGACTATTAATGGTCATGGTTCACCAATGATAGTCTCATGGCGAGCATGTCTGTAAAACTCGCTTTATCAACAGCTGTAAGTAAGATCTGCCACAAAGTGGCCACTTCATTCCGAAGTTTGGGTCCGTTGATCGAATGGTGCAGCAGATTATTTCGTAAATATGGCTGGTGGTGAAAACGCCGGTGTGGAATCTCACAGAGAGTAGTGGCAAGACTACCTTGTTCCTCACTAAAGAGAAACAAACTAAAGCGAAAGAATTGGACAAATGTGAAGCTTGTAAAAAATCACCAACAAATTCTTTGTCAGTGAGAAAGTTGCTCAAACTTTTACTTTCCACGCCCTCGGTCGGCGGAAATCCAAAGACGGTCATCGTTCGTGTTGTTGATAGTATCTTTATGAGTTTTAAGAACCTGGGGTAGTTGAGTCATTCAACCGAGTTTGGTACTGATCCTACGACAAAAGCCAACCGCTGTACTCTGTACAGATTAACTAAGTTTTATTGCAAACTTTGACTGAAGATTCTAGTAATAAAAGCCGGCAAAAACAAAAGGCGGCGAAGATTGTATCAATTAGGCAGTTGGACGTATTCGAAGTGTAGACCCTTTTTAGCCGAAAATATACTGCAAAGCTCAAAGCTAGACTTATTCTTTATTGTATTTTCTTGCTCTTTTTCTGAGTGTTCAGAAATTAACCTCTCACTGTGAGTGAAGATAAGAGCAGGCACAATGTTTTCTTAGCGCCCTTGGTTTACTCTCCTGTCTATATATCTTGTTGATTGGTTTACTTTCCACTAATATATGGTCTGGATACAAGAAGGCTCCAAACGATTTAAGACTGGCAAAAAAGGCTAAGAGAATCTTCATATTTGATGATAGATCTTAGAAGTGTCAAAAATAATCCAGCAACTGAAAAAGATGTCCAAGAAGATACATCAATTGCACCGGGAATTACGTATTCACCCTCTTGACGTGAATAGAGTTACTAGATATAGAATATAAATAGTAGGGATGAGTGATGAACAATGCTGATACATATGTACTATGTATGTATGTAAGTATTAGTATATATTTGTATAATATGACTTATATCAGCCAATGTTGGATGACGTCATGATAACGCATCGCCACTCTCCATGGAAAATGGGTACATATAGTTATATGTACGAGATGTACAACCCAAAAGAAGGTTAGTAGTTTGATAGAATTTGTTAAGGCATAATGCACATTCAGCACAATTTTTATAAGTCAAGTATGATGATAATTTCATTTTGGAATAGCTACATTAGTAATTTGATACACAGCTTATAGTGAGCCAGCCTAGCTTGGTCACTATATGGCAACTGATTGATGGATGTGTATTCTTTTTGAATAGGGCACAACTTCTCAGATTCTGTCGAAAATTTAGCGGTTGGAAAAAAATGAGGGCTAGCACGGACCACCTACTGCAGCGCCACAAGCAGCCACAGCCACAATTCAGAAATCGCCCCACCTCCAGAGCCCACAAACCCAGCGATAGCGTTGAGAATATCGAATATTGCTATACCTCGCCAAAAAAGTATCGCCATTTTTCCCTTCTGAACCACCTAAAGGACAATCCCCCATACAAAACCGTCAAAATGGTACGTTTGTCAGATACTATGCTGAACTGATGCACAAAATTTCGACTTTCATTGTTCAACATTCTGTCTTTGCATTTCGAAATTTCGACGATTT
This sequence comes from Davidsoniella eucalypti, assembly GCA_004009845.1. Lineage (NCBI taxonomy): Eukaryota > Fungi > Ascomycota > Sordariomycetes > Microascales > Ceratocystidaceae > Davidsoniella > Davidsoniella eucalypti. The sequence goes on along the minus strand of RMBW01000071.1, from coordinate 50,899 downwards.
GATTCTATCGAACAATACCTGCGCCAATACCGAAATCCGGTTCAACACTACGATGATATCACGATGAGTTTCAACGACGATATTTCCAAGCCAACGGGCCGATTCAAACGACATGTGATATGCACACACACGTGCAAACGTATATTGGCTATTGTTGATATAATATAACATCACGACGAACGCAAAGCAGACGGCGACAATGGAAACGGCACTTTATCATGCAAAAAGAATGGATCACGATGTCAGTCAACTGATACTTCACCTCTAGGTCAACATTCCCAAGACAAGAAACACCTACTGCAAGGGCAAGGAGTGCCGCAAGCACACCCAGCACCGTGTTACCCAGTACAAGGCCGGCAAGGCTTCGCTTTTCGCGTGAGTGCTCCACAAATGTCATTGCTAAAACAACACAATGGCGATATACTTCTACATGAAGCCAGTCAAACTCTAACAATACTTTTGCTACACAGCCAGGGTAAGAGACGTTACGACCGTAAGCAGAGCGGTTACGGTGGTCAGACCAAGCCTATCTGTAAGTATTCTCCCGAAACTTCTGCGATTCATTGCCTTGATCCATCAAGCGAAATGTTTAATTCCTTACATATTCAATATACTAACTAAAATACCACAGTCCACAAGAAGGCCAAGACCACCAAGAAGATCGTCTTGAGACTGGAGTGCGTTAAGTGCAAAGCCAAGTGCCAACTGGCTATCAAGCGCTGCAAGCACTTCGAGCTTGGGTATGTCAACCCCGCGCCTATCATCCTGACGACTATGGGCACTCGTACCCCGCTATATTTACTAACAATCATTCTTTTACAGTGGTGACAAGAAGACCAAGGGTGCTGCTCTTGTCTTCTAAATGCATTGTCTTGCGTCTTTTTTCTTCTTCTTCCTTTCGTTTTGATGACATACAGCATGGCAACACAAATCAACAGGGCCATGAGTCTCATGGGGGCTCGGAACAAAAATGGCGAAGGGGGGTTTCATGGGCAATGAATTTTGGATTTGTTAAGCCCGAGGCAACGTCTATAGGGAATAAAAATAGAAGGCCCTCTGGTGAACAACAACTTTCGTCGTCATCAACATCCGCTTACAGGACGGAAAAGTCTCTTTTTGTGCATTTCGGCCTTTTGCCAAATCTATAACATGATTTGGCCCTTCCCACTAGGCTAGGACTTCTTTCATGACGATATTCCCTTCGGTTTGGACGACAGTAGAGAAATCAAGCCCAAAAAAAGCAACAACGAGCTCATCATCGGCGCTCGCAAATAATAAAAAAAGAAAGTGAAATCAACCAAATATTTAAAAGTAGTATCACCGTGCTATATCATAGTGTTCGTACTCTTCACTATCTTCAAAAGCCTTCGCCCACAATCAATGACTTGCCACCTCCATACCACACCGGTCCGTAACGAATATCCAAGCCTCTCTCTTGTCCCACAATCCACTCTGCCGAATTACACACATCATCGTTTGCCATGAATGTTTCCGCAAGCCACTCATTGATCTCCGATACGCAGCGCACCCACGACAACGCATCTTCCCGCGCGATCGGCCCCATCGTGTTCTCACCAATGAATCTACCCAGAGTAATATGTGCACTCGGCACCTGATATCTCGCCGCCATCTCAACACCAGCCTTCTCGAGTTCCGCGAACACATCACGACGCAGATGATGATACGTGTACTCATCACCCTCATCTTCAATAACCGAAGTAGCAGCAGCAGTCATAGGAGCCTTGTCTATCTGACAATCGACGAGTTGAGGCTCACCGCTCGCGGGCAGAAAACTTAGTGCAAAGGCGGACGTGTCCATGGAGAGAAACGGACACACAAGCCGTGCGCGGTGTGTAAGACTGAAGCTTGCGAGCGCAGTTGCGTGGGGCCGGAGAGACTGAATCAGCGCTTGGATGTCTTCGGGTGGGCGGGAGAAGGCGGCTTCTACAACTGTCATATGCATGTTGTGCGTGGGCATGAACCAGTGCTCCCACGCTTCTGTAGGGTTATCGTGTGAGCGGACGCCGTTATAGATGACGGTATGTTTGAATGGAAGTGGTCCTTACTAGGTATCCCGGCTCGTAACATCGCTTGGACTTTCTCGGCCACGGCAATTATATGGGAAGGTGGACGGGCCCATATTACCAGACAGTTACGGTTGTCAACTACATTATTCTTTAGTATATCTCGAAGTATATCATCTGGTGATAATGTGGTGCCGTCCGTCAAAATCTTGTCTTCTTGGATCTTATTTCGATTCACACGATGACTTTTATATGCTTCTTGAATTTTTGTCTAGAATAATGCCTAGTGTTAGTAGAGGGGACGTACATACTGTTAGGGTTTACAATATTATAGGGTTACACACAGCATCATTGGACAAAGCTTTGATGAAGACATCGAAAACGTTATCGTTAGCATCAGTAGAAGCTGTATCGAGACCAGACAGGTCGGCAATGTAGTCGTTAGGACGATCCGGAGCCATGTTCTACGTCTCTATTAACGTGTTGTGGATTTATTAGAAGGAAAAGAAGCTAATGCCACCAAATTAGAGCCCGAAAAGTTCATATGCAAATCAATCCACGTGATAGATTATTAGAATTTGACCCCACAGACTTCACTCACAAGCATGGCAAGATAATTTGAAAAAAGCGAACATAGTTGATAGAAGTAAACGAAACATGATGTCATTATTTCTTGAAAGTATCTGTAGATGATGTAGATTATTATGTCTTGATCTAGAAACAAGAGAAGCCCATCCCAAACAATAAAAAAAGAAGACCAGAGAGTAAGGCTGAGATATAGAAAGGACGTAATAGAATGACAGTATAAAAATAAGTTTAAGATGTAAAAGAAGAAATGAGTATGGTGATAGTAATCCGACTAGTCACGGGACGGTGTAAGAAAAAGTCGATAGTAAATAGAAAAAAAAGACAAGAAAAGAAAAAAACAACCAGAATTTACCAGAGCGCCGGATTTTCGTTTCTCTTGATATAGAAGACGAAGAACTTTAATAAAGATCCAAAATATAAAAATCACACTTTGAGCCAAACATCTTTCAAACAAACGATAACCACCTGAATAATGCATATATCTCATCTGCCACAGGTAGAAACAGACCCTTTACCAGCTTTCGCAATATATATAGCCCTTCCTTACTTGCGGATCTGCAGTTTTTGCATCGCAAGCTTGACCTCGTTCTGGTGACGTAGCTTGAAGCCGTTACATAGCGCACGCATATCGGGGTATTCAGAGCCCATCATTTGGTACGCATGAGGGATGATTTTGACGGACCATGAGCTGACCTTGGCCGTCTTGCTGGCTTTGAAGCATAGCCAGAAGTATCCAGGGTGCTTGGAGTCAATGCAGAAGGCATATGTCGAGCGGTTAGGGTTGGCTTCCATGTAGGTCGTGAGCCATTTTTCTATGCAATGGTTAGTATAAGAAGTTCCTACTAGTATGAAGCAGGTTGAATGGTAAAAGCTTACCTAGATCGGCACGAGAGCCTTGGTGGAACTTTTGGTTCTCCATGAGCTGCTGAACCTTCTTGGCCATGGACTTAACGTGCTCAATGATCAGTTCATCCAGATCCGTGTAGGTGAACTTTCCGCCAACTCTGAGTGTCCGTCCGACCGAGAACTCGTTCTCCTTTTGTAACTCAACGACATCAACGTGCTGGAATACACCATTGTCGACCTTCCATGTCACGGCAAGATGGTCGTTACCGAGGGATGACGGGCGGATAACCACTTCACCATTAGGCTGCGATCCAAGATACTGCTCGGCTTGCATGCCATTGAAGGGCTTGAACAGAGGATGCTTGATGACACGCTGAGCGCGGCCAGTCGTACGGTCTTTTTCACGCAAGTCTTCGCGATCCTTCTCTTCTTGGTTGAAGTCCCATTGGCCAGGGCCGTACTCGAGCGTCCGGCGGTAGCCACGGCGAAGTAACTCCGGACGCATGGTGAGCTTAACAATGAAATCCTTGAAGTTCACTTCTAGAATCTTGGCTTGCGTAGTCATTCCAACTTGCAGAGTGTCGCGAATGTGGCCACGGGAATTAACTTCGTGAGCCTCAACACGACCCTCAACACCGCAGTCGAGCTTGACGATGGCGAAGTCATCCTTGACAACACGGACATTAACAGGGACAATCATGTCACGGGCAAGACTGTCCTTAGTTTCACCAGTGAACATGGTGAAGATCTCAGATGACGACATAACCATCAATGATGTGCGAATCTCTTCGTATGGGTTTTGAAGCTCGAAGCGGATGGCCTCTAGAGTGGCACGTTTCCGCTGGCTGTAGTTGTTTTCCAGTTGGTCGGCATATTCTTCAAGAATAAGCTCGTTGATGCGGTACTGATCGCCGTCACGGAATAACTTGCGAACGATAGCAGCGGGGCCGTGGTCATCAGTCTCTGCCTTGACATCTTCCTCATCAAGATCGAGAGCATCAGCAACCATTTTACGACCCAGCTCGTAATCCTCAGGATGGACACGAGTGCTATCCATAGGGTCGGCAGCGGGGTTCGTAGTGTCTAGGTCGATGTAGAGGAAACTAGCACAGTTGTTCCATACTCTAGGGCCGACAACAGGAAGTTTGCCGCTATCAGGGTCACCAACGAGCTCATCTCTGGATGCGATAGAACCACCATTAGCGCTGATGGCCTTGATAACGTTGGTAGCTTTACGCGGGCCGAGACCAGCAACAAATGGAAGAAGATTGGCGTAGTACGAATCTTGCACGGCATCATTGATGTTGACACCGACCAGGTTGACGATGTCTACCATGGCGGTTTCAAGAGTCTTGCGGAACTTGTCTTCCGGAATCATCTTCTGGCAAGGGTGAATTGACAACGAGACAACATCCTTGCCAATAGCAGCGTACTCCTTCATTGGATCTTGCATGTAGCGGGCTAGACCGAAGCAATAACGCGTCATGGGATGAAGGGTAGTATGCTCCGCTATGGCACGGGGACTGTCCTTGTACAAGCGGGCGACTTCATCGTTGATAACTAACACTTCAAGAGGATCGGTCTGAAGCTCGCCCTCGGGATCTTCGTATTCAGGACCACGCAGACTACGATCCATGACTAGTGTCTCGATATCCCGCACCAGTTTGTGGGTGTCAGCAGAGAAGCCACTGATACCAATAGCGTCAGGCTGGCGTTCCTTGACTATGGCGACAAACTTGTCACGCTCCTCTTCCTTGCGGGCTAGGTTTTGGAATCTGCCTTGTTGAAGAATTCTGCGTTGTTCGTCGACAAAGGTGTAGAAAATAGGATCACGAGCAGGATCGCCAAGACCAGGAGATAGAGTAAGGACACGAGGAGTAGTACCAAGTGCAAGACCCTTGGGCTTGTATGGTGCCTGATCAAGACGTCTATAGTACTCCTCCTTGATGTTGAGCAGTAGCTCATCTGTGCAAGCAGTGCGCAAAGACTCCTTGACACCCTTGGTGACAACCTTTTCGATACGGGCACAGGCCATATCAAGAACACGATGTCTCTCTTCTCTCCAGCGCTGGGCGATATCACTGTAGTTCTCAGACTCAAACTCACTTTCGAGCTTCTTGCGGAATTCGTTACGGCTTCTCAGCTCAAGTTTGACCTCCAGAAGGCCTTCTTCCTCACCCTTTAGCATTTTGACAAAGAGCTCAGGCTTCCGGGCCATATCGTTCATAGTCTGGTGGATGAGGTATTTCACCTCGAAGAAGGGGTGTGTCTCGTCTATTTTACGCATGCCCTTCTCTGTTCTCCTGCAATCAAATTCACCATTTTGGTAGTAATGTAGCCGGAAGAACTTGCGGAGACGAGGATTAAAGAAGAGCTCCTCAGAAAACATGGAGCGTGCGGCACTAAGCACGCTATCGGTTGTAGAGTAGTCAGCGCCAACCAAACTATCAGCAAGTTCCATAGGATCTCTGTTGTCATCCTCAGCAGTGACTTTGCGGCCTTGGCCCAGGGTATTCTTGGCCAGTTGATCTGCTGACAATCCATAGGCCCGAACAAATCTATAGACTGCGCTACGGCGGACACGCTCGTAGAAGGTATTCTTCGAGCCAGGGCGTTTGGTAGTGGCATTTCCGCTGCCGATTGAAGAGTCGCGGATCTCGGCAGAGTATTGGAAGTTGAAGTAGTCTTGGAGATCCTGGAGTTCCTCGATAGTAACAGCCTGAGGGATCATCTCGTCAAGAATGGGATCGTTGATGTTAAGCGTATCCTTCAGGTTGTGATATGCTCGCTCAAGAGAATTGCGCTTCTCGATCAGGGATCTAAACTTGAGATCGAGCTCAAGAATGCGCCACAGATCTTCTTGGTTGAGCAATCTCTTACCCTCCTTCTTGAATTCGGGGGCATCGGGGTTGTGGCGATGTTCTGGGTTAGGAATCTTTTTCGAATAGATAAGGTAATCTTTCTTGTGCTGAAAAATGAAAGGGACCTCAACCTCGTCCACCAAGAAGAATTCGAGAACCTTGCTGACGCACTTGAGGAAGTGGGTGTGAAAATCCATGGAGAGATCTTTCTTGGGCCACAACAACTCGACAATCCAACGTGCCTCCTCTTTGAGTTGCTCATCGGTAAGTTGAAGATTAGCGAATGGTTTCCGGTCGATCTGGAAACGTTCGGGTTCATCGGTGAAGCGAACCTCGTTGTCAAAGTCAGTGAGAAGCTTCTCCTTAAGTTGAGATGGCTCAAAGACATCTTTAAGCTCGATGTTTTGCTCCTCCTTTTCTTGATCCTGCTCCTCGTCCTCAAGCTCAAGGGCCCAAGCGTAGTCACCACCATTACCAAAGATGTCTTCCATATCCTGAAGAGCGTCCTTGTCGAGGCCAGTGGTGTCGATCATGCTACCAACGCCCTTGTCACGGGGTCTGGCAACCTCGGCCTCTTCCACGGCGCGCATACGGTCATCGTCATCCTCATCAGGATAATCATCTTCAATGAAATCATCCATTTCGTCTTGTTGTGGGCGATATCCGGAACGGCCAAATGCTCTGTCGTCGTCTTCGTCATCGTCAAAAATGTCGTCCAGGCCGTGGCGAGAGACATCGCGGTCTTCTTCTTTTTGAGCGCCAGATTTGAGGCGTTTGTATTTTGGCTAGTTGAAGATATGGTGTGAGTATGAGGCGCATTGTTATTGGCAAATGGGCGTGAAATGACTAGACAAACCTTTTCAGTAGACTTTTGCTTCCAGTCTTGGCCTTCACCAATTAGCTCGAGATCTTCATCGTCGAGCATCTCATCCTCTTCTCGGTCGCGGTGGGATCGTTTGCGTCGCCGGCGGGCTTCAACATCTGAGCCTTCGCCATCTTCTTCTTCTTCGTCCTCATCGACAATAAAGCCTTCACGAACCTATATGTCGCATTAGTATGAATACGCAGCATCGACTTGGGAGTGCCATAGCCATTTACATACCTTTCTCATTTCCTCTTCATCTTCATCTTCCTCTTCCTCGCTAGAATCATCGACACGACGCTTGGCCGGGCGGCCGGACCGGGAGCCTTCTTCGTCGAAGGACTCATCTTCCTCGTCAATGAGGTCCTTCAAGCTGCTACTCATCGTGGCGTGTATATGTGGCAAGTCGAGCTTTAGTGTCTTGGTTTATGGTTCACAACTTTCGTATACAGTGGTAGAGTGGCTATTCAACTTCGATCGGAATGATTCGTAAAAGGTATCGAGACGTTTTGGTATAGTTGTTAAAGTGAGAATCACTTCTAGAGGCGATTGGCCGCGTTAAACCACTCGAAGACCCGAAAATCAACGTTGGTGGTTGATAGGGCACTAGCTTTTGGAAAGTTCAAGTCAAGAGGTCAGCCTACCCTTTTTTGGTTCTCTCGTTGGAAGAAGGCCCCATTTTTTTTTCTTTCAGCCTCGTTGCGTCTTGCCGCGCTTGCGCGACAGGGGAATATAGCATCACGTGACTGCGAATGCAATCCACATAAAAGAATTGAAGGTTGAAAATTGAGCGCTTGGGCCGCTATACTGAGCGACATCTACAGATTTTCTGAGGATCATGGTTTGCAGTCCGAAACCTCAAGTAAGAAAATCATTCTGGAAGAACGACAAATGAACAATTCTAGCCAAATTGTATCTTGAAGCCATAATATTTGATGAATCGCGTATTACAGCTAGTTACATGGCATTTACATATAATCCCTGGTCCGATTTATCACCAAATACCTACTACAGCCGTTCGACCAGAATACAACTTTCCATAGGTTTTGAATCTAAACAACAAATACACTCATAAAGCACTCGTAGTGCACGCTAACTTTAACACCTAGGATGATGCTTTCGGGAGGTTGTGGATCCGCTCGAGTAAAGGAATGTGAGGATGCAGTTTAAACTCTCAGGGTTTCTATATCTCTACAATACTTCCCGCCCATGCAAGATGTCTATCAGCAGATAGATGCCTTCTCTAGAAATACCAAAGAAACAGTCATGTATCTAATCGAGAAGAGCGCAGCGGCGGATTTTGTCTAGTGTGTAAGAATGAGAAGAGATGGAGGGGCTGTGATGCAGGAGGCGCTTTCGAGTTTCTTTCCATGAGGTTTCGAGAAGAAGCAAAACGGGAAAAGTTTGAACATGATGGCTTGCCAGAGCGTTACAGTCAAAGCTTTCATCGGATGGAGAGCCCAACAGCCAGACTTATCGACCAAGGAGCTATTGGCCAAAAGGGGCAGACACACGGCCCATAAGTTGCAAACTACAAACGCGCAGTAATTGGTGGAGAGAAGGCTAAGAGCTAAGACCGATATTCATACTAGTAGACTTTAAAAGGCCAATGCCACTATATCAGGATACAAATATCGGAGCGCCAATAGGGCCGGAGATACCATATATTGATTGATACGTTGCTAAAGGGCTTGTGTCGTTGTACATTTCAAGAGTCTCTACTAATAGTAACTACAGGTAGCTGCATATAAAGTATGTAGTAGATGGTATGGATGACGGCAGAGTAAATGGGACTACGATTCATAAGCCGGAACAGGAACCTGCATCTCAGACACATCTTGTGTTTGCATCAAAACGAACAGAAATAGCATGCCCAGGCCTAGTCAGGGTCGAGAGTAAGGCATAAGGGTCGACGATTTGCTTGATGATTTGATGTCTTGTCTTGCTCTTTAGCGTGCAGTTTCACCAGGTCGTGCCAAAGCAGGCATCAAAACAGAAGCCAGAACAAAAAGGCGCACCAAAGAAGGCATATCAAAGCCAATATGCAGGTGCAATCTTTTTATTTTTGTTTTTGTAGCTGCATATCGCCCATTATCAGGAAGTACAAAAAGAGCACAAAAGACTACTTGGTAGTTTACCTGAATTGATTGACAGCCGTGGAAGGGCAGCCCAGCCAAGGTTAGATCTAGCCAAGAAAAGGCCAGACCCCGCTAAATAGAGGCATGCGAGGCTTGGGCTAGCCAGCAACTGATGTGCTATTGCTGTAGGCGGAATATATGGCATTGTGTGCCGTATGGGCCGCCACATCCGGGCCTCATTCTAGCAGCCATTCTGAGCTACAGCTGTATAGCAATGGCAAATGCAGCTATCTTATTCGTTGTCGCCTGCAAGCACAATCACTGCATCAGAACTTTATCGTTCGTAGGGATCAAATTAAGCCACAGTTAGTTCCATTTATGCAGCTCTAGCTCTACATATCCATCTCTATCAATAGTCGAGCCCATGTCGTAGCCGCCCAACCATGCCAAACCCCGCCAAAACGGAGATACCCAGAAAACGATGCAGCGGTTGCAGGCCTAGGACGCCGTTTTATTTTGCACTGCGTTTTTTTCTCTATCCATCGTCGGCCTCGTCGCTGTTCGTTTCGTGTCGCCTGTGCGCTCTATTTTTCCCTATACTTTTTTTTTTTTAATTCGCATATGGAGCTCTGCTTACCTGCGTCTGTGTCCTTAACAAAGCTCTATAATTTATAGCGGCCGGTCACTAAAAACAGCACTAAGATCTGAAGATTTGTCCTCCGACCACAAGCGCAAGCAAGCAATGACAAGTAACCCAAGCACCTAGGCGTCAAAAGTCAAAGTCACCGTCTCCTTCAATTTTCCCTCTCTGCTTTCGCTCCATCAAGCAACTCAAACCTGCAAACCAACCCGTTGTCCGTGTCGTCTTATCCCTCCTGTCTTCGCTCAGACAGGTTACTCTTTTTTCTCTATCTTATTTTTTCTTCCTATCTACGTTTCTTCATCTCCTGTACCTCATAGCCGGCAGTCTGATTAGGCCAGTTCACTGTCCAACATTGCTTGCTTGCTAGCATTCTGTCTCTCGACCGCCCACAAGGTTGCCTCCCCTCAGCAGCCAGCGGCCAATTCGTTTCGTCTTCTTTTTTCTTCTCTACTTTCCTTCCGTCTATGCTGCCTCGGCCTCTTCCGCTCTCTGTCTGTCCCATCCTCGCCCGTATCGCCAGTCAGTTTAGCACCGTCGTCGCCGGCGTTCGACTGCTCACGACACACTATCGACAACCACAACTCCACGACACCCACTTGCCAGCTGCTCTCGTCTCCGCTAAGCCACTACCACTGCTACTACTACCACTATAGCCCACCGAACAATTCATCGCTCACCATTCTCTCTTTCCCTCTGCCGCTGTCTCGCTACGTACATTATAGACACCTCTTCCCTAGGACTGTGTTTTTATTTTCCTAGTCTGAAGTTTAATATCCCTCGATCTCGAGCCCGCAGTACATTGCCTTTCTACATAGTCGCTATACTATTCAGCATATAGCAGTCAACGTCCTTTTACTAGCCGCCGCCGCTTACACCCACAATCTATCATTTCATATCCCATATATACCCACATCATCTGCCTACCTTTTTCTATCACTCGCCATGTCGGACTCTTTCGCCCCGCGCACAATGAAGCGCAAGAACGTCAAGGGCCTTGCCCTGACACCTGCCGCCCCCAAGCCGCCGCCAACGGCTGAATCGAGACCAAGCGATCGGGATGACAACAACCAGCAGCTAGAAATTGGCATTGAATACAAGCTCGACCTGCGGCCCGAAGATCTGGAAATTGTAAAGGAGCTGGGCTCGGGTAACGGTGGTACTGTCAGCAAAGTCCGCCATAAGAAGACAGGTACCGTCATGGCTAGAAAGGTAATGCAACATCCTATTTGAGTTTTGGAAGTTGGGTGTGGTGTACCAAGCAAGAAATATGATAGTAGGACTCTCTTTGTTTGCTAACACGAGCCTCACACAGGTCATACACGTCGAAGCCAACCGAGAAATGCGCAAGCGAATTGTTCGAGAACTTCAGATTATGTTCGGCTGCCATTCTGACTACATTGTCACCTTCTACGGTGCCTTCCTCAACGACAACGGCGACGTCATCATGTGCATGGAGTACATGGATGTTGGGTAAGCCTTCTTTTAAACACTGTCTTACATTTGGTTAATTTTATGCTCATCATACCTAACAATACTCTCCTCTGTGTAGCTCACTAGATCGCATCTCGCGCAAGTTTGGTCCCATTCGTGTCGATGTTCTTGGTAAGATCGCCGAGGCAACACTAGGTGGTCTTGTTTACTTATACACTAAGCACCACATCATGCACCGTGATATCAAGCCCTCCAATATCCTGGTCAACTCCCAAGGGTCTATCAAGCTATGTGATTTCGGTGTCTCTGGTGAATTAGTCAACTCTGTGGCCGATACCTTCGTCGGTACTTCAACCTACATGGCCCCCGAGCGTATCCAAGGCGACAGATATACCGTCAAGTCTGATGTGTGGAGTTTTGGTCTCAGTATCATGGAGCTTGCCATTGGAAAGTTCCCATTTAACGCTGGTGAGCAAAACTCGGATGGCGAGTGTGCTCCTGCTGGTATTCTTGATCTTCTACAGCAAATTGTTCACGAACCCGCACCGAAGCTGCCCAAGAGTGACGCCTTCCCATCAATTCTAGAAGACATGATCCAAAGGTGCTTGTCCAAGAACCCTGATGAACGGCCGACCCCCCAAGAACTTTACGTAAGTTGATATTGCATTGCTAGATTCATCTTTATACTTTGATACCTTGCTAACACCACTACAGGACAGAGACCCATTCGTACAGGCAGCCAAACGTACACCTGTCGATCTTCACGCCTGGTCTGTAGGTATGCTTGAAAAGGATAACCGCAAATCACATCTTGTCCCTCAGGCATCTCCTGCCAACAGCCAAGATCTCTTACGGAATAAAGAATCACCCACCCATCTTGCCATTGAGGATCTCAGCATCAGCACACCTACCTCCGGCGATATCCCTATTGGCAATAGCTTTGCTCCCCCACGCGAACAGTACAACAGCCGCTCGCCGGTCCGTAATGGCAGCGCAAACATCACAAGTGCCTACTCCTCGCGTGGCCCCTCCGGTTCTTCATCCAACTACGGTAGCATGAGACAAGCCCCAGCACCGATATCTCGTAATCATACACCCGATGGCCGCAGTAGACAAGCTTATCCATCACCTGGAAACGGCTATGGATATTCTCATTAGAGTCTGAGACAGCCAATGCCAATTTCCATGCCATATATCACACCCGCCGGCTCTATCAAGCCTACTTTATTGTTATTAGGTCCTTCCCGCATACCTCGAGGTTCTCAAGCGACCCCCCGCTCCACATAGAAGGTCGAGAGCTATACTGATGCAGGCGTCTGTACCATATACCTCAGTTTTGAGTTCCGGAGTTAGAATTGATATTTATCTTTTTGTATGTTCCTCTTTATTATGATATATTGCGATGTAAGATCTCCTGAGCATAGTATATGAAGTTTAACTCCTTCATTGTCTACATTCCATCATCTTTCTTGTCTTAAAAACTCAGGCACACTTAAAAACAAATAACCTTCGTGTCAAATTTCAATGTTTATTCTTTTACCAATCTCGATATCTCAAAGAACAATAAAGTGGCTTGATTAGTTGTAGTGATACATAGCAATTAAGAATCAATAAAATATCATTATGTTCGAGTGATTCGAACATATTGATGAGTTTCTAGGGTTATTTACATATAAGACAGGGTTAATTGACCTTAACATGGCCGTAATCTCTAAACGTACATACTTAACTAGCCTTTGCTTTGCTTGAAGCGTTGTCTCCAACAAACCCGTTTTCTAGGATTGGAATCAGCTCATCAAGCTTACGGATTACTAGATCGGTATACTCATGATCAATTAGATGCGCATTCACATCATTGGCCAAAAGCACAGTAGCCGCACCAGCTCTTCTACCTGCCGTCATGTCATCGATTGAATCACCGACCATGATCAAGCCACTTGCATCTGCGACGGCTTCATGGCAATTTCCATCCTGTGACACGACAAGTTCCCAAGACTTTGCAATATGAAAGATTCCAGCTGGGTCAGGCTTGGGCGGGCGAAAGGTGCGAGTGACGATGGGGTGAAAGATAGACTCAGGTAGAAACTTTGTGAGAAGGTGGTTGACGGGAACTTCGAAGTTGCGGGTGCAGATGCCCTTGGGGATCTTCTTGGTGTCTAGGTAAGTCATGAGATCGACGAGACCCGGTTGCGGGGTCTGAGAAGCCATGGCGCGGCGTTCAATGGTGCGTAGGGCCTCTTGAGCCTCTTCTTGCTCCTTGGGTGGTAGACTATGGACATGATCTAAGATGTCTACAACTTTTGTGATGCCTAGAGCTTGACGCATCTCACCAAACATGTAGGTTTGAGGCTCGCTGTGCACTTTTAAGTGGTTAGTGTAAGACAAAAATGAATGTAGTACATGGGTTATTTGTTTATAAGGATTGGGAGAGAAAGCAGCCGTGCTATATCTGGAACAAAACAAGGATTGCCGCTCGATATGATTAAACGCCCGGTATTCAATGTATCGGACGAACAATTGAGTTGTGAGCAGATTTTTGGATGAACGAACCAAAGAGTGCCATCAACGTCGAACACCACGCCTTTTAAGATGGGAAGCCCATTGGCGGGAACCCCCTCCTTGAGCGGTGCAAATTGGCGAGTCACAGGGGAAGTCATGGTGGTAAAAGCACGGAAGAGTGGACGACTAGAGACAATAGATATTGGCCTTGTGATCATTGCGGCCAGAGCAGGAGAAGTGCGAATGTATCACAGTAGCCTTGATATAGGCTCGTGGTCTATTTTCAGTTGGCTGCTAGGATAACCTAAAGCTCAACCAAGATAGAGGGTACTTTGCTTTATATGGGGGTTTAGTGGGAACAGGTGTACTTAATAACAGAAAAACAATGCCTGTCTTGTAAGCTTGGCGATAGCCGTGATAGCCTAGAAGGTCCCGCATTTTGGAGCTCCTTCCTTCGTTGATGCGCGCAAACCAAACCCCCAAATTAGCTTCGCGGAATTTAAGATATGTAGAAGAGCAAATTGGCGCGCCAGATGATTAGAAACTACTATGAAAAAGACTTCGTTTCCGGAAAGCTCTTGTATTTTCAAGTTTTTTTTTTTTTTTTTTTAAATATCCACAAAAGTCGTAGCAAGCTCTTTTCTTCTTACGCTTACTAAACTTTTCCATGATGAGCAGGCTGACGAAGTATCCTCCACCACCATTAGCTTAACTTATTGATTGTCCATACTACGATATTCTGCCCAAAAAGTAGGAATTGTGCAGGCTCCCATCTAATCCAGCTCTCACATCTTGCCTCTGACGTCAAAGCGACTCCAATAAAAAAAGTAGTGCAGGTTTGCCTTTGGCGATGCGCCAGCACATCGTTGTTGACGGAGGATGAATTGAACACTTTATATCCTACATTTTGCGCTACAACAACGACTCGAATACTACTATTGATATTGTTTCCTGATATCTTGAAAATCAACACTGTTGGCGATTCGCGATGCCATCATCGACATCCGGAGTCGCGCAAGAACCGTCTCGCGCCCGCTGGCCGAGTGCGCGCCGCGGAGTATGTATAGATAGCCACAGTTTGAACCCTTAGTAATATATATTTGCTTGTACTAACTGTATGTCTTTCCGGTCTCTGTAGCTCATCCGAAACGGCACATTCATCAATCCGCGTACTGGTGAACGCTCCCGCCGCCATTTCAGCTTAAATGTTGACGGCGCAATCATCAACAGCTCCGACTCGAGTCCCGAACGATTCCACTCGTTTGATGCCGCCGAAACTATCCGCGATCGCTTCTACACAGCTGTTTATAATGTTCGGGAGTTGGCTCTGTGTGGCCTAGACTGGGCAAAGTCGACCGAGGGCAAAGGCGTCTTATGTTGTTCTCTGGCTTATGTCTTGGGCAGTCTGGCGACTTATTGGTCTCCACTCTCCAGCACCCTGGGCAAGCGGGATGGCAAGCATGTTGTGTGCACCATCACGGTTTACTTCCACCCGGCTCGTACGATTGGGTCTATGATAGAAGCCATCATCATTGCGTCGCTTGCAATTGCATACTCTGCGCTAGTCGGTATCCTTGCCATGTGCGTGTCAGTTATATTGGCAGACCAAATGCGTCTTGTATGGCTATCACATTTCCTTAACGTGACGGTCTTCATCGGCGGTGCTCTCGGGTTTGTTGGTTGGATGAAGCAAAGAATGGGCCAACCACTAGTCAATGTCGCATCGACACTTGCCTCTATCACGATAATATCGATCGTTACCAAAGAGGATGCTATCCAGAGCGGTGACTTTGACTTCGGCAAGATCGAACAGACACTGAAGATCTTGGCTATGGGAATCAGCTTCTCGGCTGGTGTAAGTCTTCTTGTCTGGCGCAAGTTTGCTCGCCAGGAACTTCGTGAAGCCATGTGCACAACTTCGATATTCTTGGGTGACATGATTGCTGCAGTTACTAAAGGTTTCATCAGCGGTTCCGAGGAAGAATTACGCGCTGAAGGATACGGTGATCTGATCTCTCGCTATAACTCACATAACAGCAAAATGCTCAAGGCCGCGCGCGAATCCAAGTTCGAGCACTATATCATAGGCCAGGAGAAGGAATACCACCTTGAAAAGAACGTTGTTAAGTCCATGGAGAGGCTAGCTCAGTCTATTGGTGGTCTTCGCAGTGCTGCCAACACTCAATATTCACTCCTAAGTGAGCCTATCGATATCGCCACTGTGCCAATCTCGGTACGAACTGGGTTTATCTCACCAGTATCTAGTTTTCATCCCTCGTCCGTACCCCACAATCTCGGTACAATCGACGAGGGATCGGATATCGGTAGTATCTCTCGCCGCAACTCGGAGGAGATCAACAGAGATCCCCTTGCCTCGCAACCTGGCTTCCGTACACCGTCCGAGATCTTTGAGATGTTCATAAGCATGCTTGGCCCGTCTATGAAGTCGCTGGCATTCACCCTTTCCGAAATCCTCAGAGAGCCTCCGTTTGGAGGTGCCCCGAACTACGACGTCAACCTCCAGGAAAGCTTTAAGAACAGTCTTCGTGATGCTCTAGCCCTATACAACAATGCTCGAGGAGAGGCCCTTCGTGAACTTTATCTGTCGATACAGATGGCAGGCAAGCGATCAGAAAAGATTCAAGCTGATATTGAAGAAGTCGCAGCTGCCTGTGGCCACTTCAGTTTCAGTCTTCAAGCCGTGGCCGATGAAATTGGCGCCTATCTTGATACCGTCGATGACATCAAGTTCCACAACCAGCAAGGATTTAGGAGTTGGAACTGGCTCAAGGTCTGGCGCTATATTCCTTGGCTCAATCGCCGCCAGAAGGGAATTCGACTACCGGCAGATGGCGAGTCAACCCCCTTCATGGGTGACCCTACTACGCCTATCCGGGAAGTCAACCCAATCAGAAGATCCGCTCTGCCACAAGGTATTCCGGAGAGTATGCAGCGCAACAGAGACTTATACAGCTGGGATGCCGCTCCGGATGCAAGCAGATACGTGAGACAGTTCTCCTCATGGGTTCTCTCGGCGGTCCGAAAATTGGGACGCGAAGACAGTAAGTAACCATCTTGATCTTTTCTTCTTCTACTTACCATTAAATTCCATATTAACCCACTATCTAGTTCGCTTCGGCATAAAGATTGGTATTGGTGCCTCTTTATGGGGCATGCTTGCCTTCCTACCATCGACTAGACCGACTTACAACCGCTGGAGAGGTGAATGGGGTCTTTTGAGTTACATGATTGTCGTCGCTATGACAGTTGGCGCTAGCAATGCCACTAGTTTCTCTCGTTTCCTAGGAACATCTATTGGCGCTTCACTTGCCTGTCTCGGATGGGTGCTTAGTGGTGGAAATGGACTCATCCTCGTATTCTTCGGATGGATGGTTAGTGTGTACAACTTCTACCTACTACTAGTCGTCAAGAACGGTCCTCTGGGCCGTATAACATTGCTGGCCTGGAACGTGATCGTTCTATACTCGTACAGTTTGTTACAGGATGACGATGATGGCGGCGAAGACGATGTAGACGAAGGAAAGAATCCCCTTATCTTTGAGATTGCGTACCATAGAGCACTTTCAGTGGCACTAGGTATCCTTTGGGGCATGATTGTTTGCCGGCTGATATGGCCTGTCTCTGGTCGTAGAAAGTTCAAGGAAGGACTGGCTGTTTTATATCTACAACTTGGTCTTATCTGGAAGAGAGGACCTCTTGGATATATGTTGAATGAAGACACGCCAGTTTCATATCTCAAGACAGGTGAACAGGATGCTCTTCAACGTTATGGTAAGTCCACGATATCAACCAAAAGTTATAAAAGTATAGACACTAACATATATTATAGTCTTCAAACTTGAAACTCTTCGTACAGCGGCAATGAACGAGTTCGAACTGCGCGGCCCTTTTCCTAGCAAATCTTATTCCCGAATGCTCCTTGCCACAGATCGTATTCTTGACGCCTTCTATGCCATGTCACAAATCACACAAAAACGCAACCTACTAAGCCCCGGCGAGAAAGCCATTCTCGAACACACCACCAAAGAGCGAGCCATAATGTGTGATCGCATCTGCCACGTCTTTCACGTCATAGCTAGTTCAATCATGCTAGAATATCCCATCGCAGACGCCACACCAGACATCGAAGGTCTAAAAGACCGTCTACTTAGCAAGATTCATAGTTTTCGTAAGATGCAGATTGCTAGAGGTACGCAGGGTGTAGGTGAGGGCTTCGTGGCAGAGGAAAGAGACTATGCGGTTATTTATGCGTATATTCTCATCACTAGTCAGGTCGCTGCTGAGCTCAAGGTGGTTAGACGAGAGGTTGATGAGTTGTTTGGTGTGCTCAGTCAAGATGCGCTGTTGCTCAACTAATGTGAATGATGGCGTATTCGCGTTATCCCTCGTCTGATTTCCTTTTTTGTTTTCTTTTCTTTTCGTTTTTTTTTGTTTTATATCACGCCATCTCATGATAGTCTGTTTGCATAGAAATATAGTCATTTACGCATTTTTATAAATATTCTCTTTAATAATCTATCGTGTTTTTCTTTCTAATACGGCTCATGGCCCGAGTTCATGGTATTGGTCTATATTCTTTAACTTGGTTATTATTACCTTCACATTGTACATACATACCTTCATTATTAACGCCGTACTGTTCGATAGTAGTGCCATGATGGTGGGAAGTCTCTAGAATGTACAGTCCTTGAACTTTCCTACCCGCCCAACTTCATACTCAGCCCAACGAGCCTGTCCCTTGCGCCCCGGGACCAGGAGAGTTCCTGGATTAAGGACGTGGCAGCCTTCATACGTGACTGCAAATGGATTACTCGTGCTATCGACGAGAAATATAGAGGATGGGAGTGGATACAAGTGTAATGCCGACGAGTGATCCCAATGGACGGGTCGTACTTCGGGTCGGAATGGTGATAGGTGACTTTGGTCGAGCAGCGTCTTGACTAATTTGCGAGATGACTTGATGCCGTTATCAATACTTTCTTGAGTCGGCGCAGGTGGTGCATCTTCAGCCTGGCCATTGCCATTTTGGACTTCAGACTCGGGAGCTGGCTGTTGGGCTTCAACCTCCATAAGATCTTCCAGATCGGGGATCTCATCATCGCCCGGCTCTTCAGTAGTGCTTGGACCCGGCTCTTCTTCTAGAGCATCTCTATCTACCTTCAAGCGGATAGCTTGACGTCTAAGGCGAGCGGAGACGTCGTCTCTAAAAAGGACGATTTCGTGACGAGGACCGAATAGGGCCAGTCTGCTGGGATTAGTCGTCCAGATGACCTCTGGTGGCGCTTTGATACTAGCTGCGTTACGTGCACTGGCAAACATGCGGCGCAAACGCGATGTGAACATCTCCGGCACAGGTTTTCTTGGAAGCGGCGCAGAAGCTCCCGCAGTTACAGAAGAGATCCAGGCATCGTTGTCGCCGGGTACAAAAACGAAGCTACTGTTCTGCATCAGCTCGGGAAACTCGCCGATGGCGGCGGCCAGAGCATCAAAGTATTCTTTGTATTCTACACTGCCGCCACTTCCGCCGCGCGCCATGATGGGCCCGTCGGTGAAACTGCCGGTGAAGACGAAGGCCAGCGGATACGCTATAGCAGTCTCGCTGGTATAGAACGCGAGGATCTTGCGTACAGCTTCCAAGGTGCGCGGCTTGTTGAGGTTGACTTCGCCGAGAACGACAATCTTGTTACGTATACGGGCCTCGGCTGCATCCATACGCCGTATAAGGCGCTCTTCGACGCGCCGCATCTTGGGCCCGACACCACGCTCGCTGCCTTGGCCGAGGAAATCTGTCCAGCCAAAGCCGCCGCCGATGGTGTGATCAGCATCGCCTTCGGGGCCACTGATTCCTAGTGTGACGGCGCGCTTCTCGCATGGTGGCTGGCCGATAAAGAAGGCCTGGAAGCGACCGCCGATAAAACCACCGACACCTCGTGAGCCGATCAAGCCGGTGGAGCTGCTGACTTCCTCCTCTTCTTCGTAGATGCCGTCGACTAGAGCGAGCATGCCGGGAGTGAACCAGGCTGAGTCCTCGGGCACAGATACCGTCTGTGTGAGATCCAGCATGATGGTACCGGTCAGGTCACTTAGGCCAACGCCACCAGCAGGCAGAACTACGATAAGGCCTAGGAGCATGTGGTGAGAACCGTGGCGACCCAGCAGATTGGCAATCGGAGTAAGTTTTTGTCCAGTACCGCTGGCCATGGAGCCCTTGGGGCCGGCGCGGGCAGCAGCCACGGCCGATGTTTGGAAAGCCTCGTTGCGGAGAAGACGCTGGTGGACGACGTGATATCGGTGACGGAAGGCGGACGTTTTGCTGGCGGCGCTAGGTAGAATTGAAGGTTTGGTTGTGATTCTACAAGAAGAGACGGTTGTTAATATATGCATATCACATGCCAAAAAGGGCGGCGTAGAGAAGTCACTCACCTTTCAAAGTGCTTTTTGCCAACATTATAGATCATTCGTGGTTGGTCAAAGGCGCCAACAACCTTGAACCATTTGCGGGTATCGTTCAACGCCGCCTCTTCTTGTTCCGTCAGGTCTTCTTGTGATGCTAAGGTGCTGTCTACTCTGACAATTTGGGGGACTGTTATGCCCGATCTGGTCATCATGACATCGCCATCAGATACCGAAGAGTCTATAGTAAGGCTGTCTGCCCGCAACAAGCTCTTTCGTCCCTGCAAGATACGGCCGCCGCTCATGTTACCCTCCAGCGTCTTAAGGATCTCCTTGAGCTCCTTGCTTGTGCCCTCGACGATGACACCGCCATTGCAATTCTTCCAGCTACGGGCAATTTCCTCGAGCACCTTTTCCGCCAAGCCCTCCTCTCGCCATCCTGAGCCGCAATGGCGTCCGATGAAGGTGGCAAGCTCCTGTAGAGCAGAAGACGTCAATGTAAGGCTGTGTTTCTTGGTGAATGTGCGGAAGGCGAGTGGCCGGAGTGTTGCTGGCGCTAGGACGATGGGTAGAATGGCTTGTTTGGCGGGAGTGGGCGAGGATGGTGGCGCAGCGGCTAAGGCGGCGTTATAGGGCCGTAGAGAATGCGCGGGAGTCGCAAAGGCGGGTGACGAGGAGGGAATCGAGGACGATGGCAGCTGGTTCTTCGATGGCGTTCCTAGGGCCTTTCCAGCAAGAAAGTTGCGCATGGCTGCTGTGATTGGGCGGCTTCGGCAAAGATTCAAGAGCTAAGAGATAGGAAGCCGGCTATTGCTACGATGGCATCAAACTCGTAACAATTGACTTATTGTTTAATTCTAGTGATCAATAGCTTGCTTGCACCCTATCAAGGGTTGTCGTCCCACAAGGGCCGTGACTTTCAATTAAACTATACGCGCTTAACGCGTCGTAGTACTAGCGCCACACTGAAAGCAAGGTGTGGCTGACATGCCACACTATCTTGATATGTACAAAGAAGCAAGGATGAAGCTATTTGGAGAGCTCGAATTGTAAGTCAGATTTCCGTTTCAATTCAAGACTTATAGAGGCAAATATGGCTTCTCTTCTTGTTAGTCGGTATAGCTTGGCTCAGAGACTGCCTGCTTTTTCTCAGAGGTGCTTCCGCCATGTTTCAACACTGCCCTCTAACAAATATATTGTAAACTCTACCTTTGGCATCGACCAAGCTTGTTACTAGCAGAGCAAATGGTACATACTTTTGAACAATAGTTACTAACGCCGCATGTTAGAATGTATACCAAGATTTTCCAGTTCCTGGCAGCCATGTCTTAAGCCTGCTTGAAACCGAGCCCCCCAATCTGGATCTGGCCATCGGCACTACGAGCGAGTTGCCACCTACAACTCGTTCGTTCACAGAGAACAAAGTGTTTCGCAAGATATTGAACGAGGTACTTGTGGAACACGGCCATGATGATGACTCTCTACAAGCTCAAGCACTGGCGTTCTCGGGCCCCGGAGGTACTACAATGGTTACAGCCATGCAACAGGCTAGACATCGTGGTATTAGCAGACGCCAGAACAAGGAAGCTGCCGACGCAGCCACCACTCGGGCTTTTGGCGGCCATATCCACCTCAATGATACTAGAAACCCGCCTAGTTTCGGGCGTATCGCATCGCCCGAGGATATCCTGGGAAGTGCGGAAGTCGACAGTCGCGGCCAGATCATCGGCCGTGTTGAACCGAACAATACATACCGTATCATCACCAACGAGGGAATGTAAGTGTCATATCCTCCCTATATGCGAAGTCTTAAGTACTGATCTGGTATACTTCGTCTCAGCCTGGGTCTCGGCTCATACATCATGCAGAAACTTGTAGAGCGCCTCCAGGCCGAGGAAAAGGGTTGGTGAGTCTCAATGCAAGGCTCCCCCAGCTAGACATGTAACCATACGCCACGAAACACAAGCCACTTGCGAGCCGCCTCTTAGTGGCAGAATTACGACTGCTGCACCATGAAACAGGAGACCCCGTGTAGCTTGTTGGAACAAATACATATATTCCCGGCACATAGTTTCTATGTGTACCAAGGCTTACGACGTTTAAGCTTAACATTGTAGCTTTGGTGAATCTGCCGTACAGGAGACTGAAGCATTGTCATGTGCAAGTGAACGAACTTGGCGAGTAGTAAAGCCAATGTTCTGGTTACAGTGTATAAATAGTGTACATCTAGATTACACTATCATGTGCTACGGCGGAATCCGATGGCCAGATCCGGCGATGTGGGATGTGGTTAGGGTTTCGCTGGGACGAAGATGTTCAGTATATTTGTATAGCTACTATTTGTCAGACCATGTATGCATATAAACGGACGGCTAACTGGTGGCCTGGGCTGGCATGACCCAGCTAATGTTGGCTGACATTGACAGCGACAAGACACTGGACGCTGTTCTAAGCAGCCGAATGCCGCGCTCTGCCATACGTTTATGGAACGATCTGACGCTTAAGCAGATCCAATGTTGGCTCTTCTGCCTTTTTGCATGCGGACAAGATACAGGCAGCATACAGATAGAGGCGAGTTGAGGAGGTGGTATACGTCATGCCAAAAAAATTCAATACTTCAATAAACAGTAGAGTATCAGAGGCAATGTGTCCAAGCACAATTACTCCCTTCGATATCCCTAGGCCACGTCGCCCAAAGTCGGCGCCCGCTGACATAAGAAGCCAGGCG
Organism: Davidsoniella eucalypti; assembly: GCA_004009845.1. Taxonomy (NCBI): domain Eukaryota; kingdom Fungi; phylum Ascomycota; class Sordariomycetes; order Microascales; family Ceratocystidaceae; genus Davidsoniella; species Davidsoniella eucalypti. The sequence goes on along the minus strand of RMBW01000071.1, from coordinate 27,925 downwards.
CAAGACGAGAGACAGGCATGTCGGAGTTTGAGTCGCCGACTATGAAGCCCTGGAGTCGCTGCTAGTCCGCGTTCTACGTCATTGAACGCGAACATCGAAGACAGGCGTCGAGCTCGATTCCATTGTGATGCAGTGAGTCTGGGGGGTCACAGGCTCAGCCTTAGCTATATATCTACATAGTATGACTTGGGAGAAAATCAGCAGAGAATCGGCAGTCAAAGCTGCCCGATCGCCAGGGAATACATAAGAATTACAGGCCAATACACCTTGTTTTGCTGGAATCTAATCTTGGCAGCCAGTAGAATAAAATAAAGGCGGGGAGATGAACCCCACACCATACCTAGCTCGCACTGTCTTTTTCTGTCCTGTTCAGCACCCCGCGACGGGACTTAGGCTTCTTAGCGGGGATGCTTGGGGCTAAAAGCACCGTGCTCAGAGCAGTGTGCATACGTGGTGCCACCCCTCCTTTGACCACAGAGGCACTAAAAGCCACTATACACTACACTAAGCTAGTTGGTTTTTTCTTTTTCTTTTCTTTTGTGACCGCTGTGCTGGCGACCCTTTAGCGGCGTTTCTGGCGGCTTAGCTTAGGAGTACAAGCCCATCATTTTTAGTTCTAGCCTGGCTCGCCTACGAGATCGACTCGAAGTTAGTTGGCGAACCTCTCATCTTTGAGTCTCTTGTTTATTTAGCATCCATCAGCATATCAACTTCTCGGCCCTCGTCTCATCAACTTTGTCCAACCAATGTTTAGCTGCTGGTATATTAGACGCTGCCACCCACCATATTATTTCCTGTCGTCTCACTCTCTACCAATCTCCAACTCTGTAGCTTCCTGCTGACCACGGCCTCCATCTACTGTTCGGGTACCAACTCCAATCCATCTTTAGCTTGACGATACTACCACCTCGACCTTGATACCACTACAAGCTCGCCTTGTGGCCTGCTCTCGACCACTTCTTCTACCCCCCCTAATATCGCCAGTCGCCCATTTGTCGCTCACATGCAGCATCTTGCTCCACCAGACGCCAAGGGAGCCGCTGCCCATGGCGGCTTCGAGGACGAAGAGTTGACCATCTCGCTCTCTCCGTCCCGTCGCAACTCCAAGCGCAATCTCGATGCAAATGTATCTGCTCAGGCCGGCGTTACTTCCACATCGGCTCCGTCAAACGGTGCCGCCCATTCTCGTCTTCCCGGCGCCCCAACCCCCAATATCCACGACCCCGGCGCCATCGTTGAGCAACGAATCGGCGCCTACAAGATCGTCAAGACCCTGGGCGAGGGCTCGTTCGGCAAGGTCAAACTCGCCATACATAACAGTACTGGCCAGAAAGTAGCCCTCAAGATCATCCCACGCAAAAAGCTCATTAGCCGTGACATGGCTGGCCGTGTCGAACGCGAAATCGAGTACCTCCAGCTTCTGCGTCATCGCCACATCATCAAACTGTGAGCAGCCGTCTATATTTGATACTAGTCATAGATAACCAACTAATTTCTCTCTTGCCAATTAGATACACCGTCATCAAGACCGATGCTGAGATTATCATGGTCCTTGAGTATGCCGGTGGCGAGTTGTTCGACTATATCGTGCAGCATGGCCGCATGAAGGAATCTGTAGCCCGCCGTTTCTTCCAGCAGATGATATGCGCTGTAGAATACTGCCATCGCCACAAGATTGTGCACAGAGATCTCAAGCCCGAAAACCTACTCCTTGATAATGACTTAGATGTCAAGATTGCCGACTTCGGCCTCAGTAATATCATGACGGATGGAAACTTCCTCAAGACAAGTTGCGGTTCTCCCAACTATGCTGCCCCTGAAGTCATCAGCGGTAAGCTCTATGCTGGTCCCGAAGTCGACGTTTGGAGTTGTGGCGTCATCCTTTACGTCATGCTTGTCGGCCGCTTGCCATTCGACGATGATCACATCCCTAGTCTATTTGCCAAAATCACTCGTGGCGCATATAGCGTTCCCCAATGGATGCCGTCGGGCGCTGCGCACCTCATCAAGAGAATGCTGGTCGTCAACCCGGTCCAGCGTGCTACTATCGAGGAAATCCGCCAAGATCCGTGGTTCATGAAGGACCTTGACCCTTACCTCCAACTCCCTATAGAGGAGTTCTTCCACACCGGCATTGACCCAACAAAGGCTATCCGCAAGCCTAGTACTAGCGGTGGCCTTAATCAAGCCCAGAAAGACCTGTATAACGAGGTCACTGACCGCATCAGTAAGACTATGGGTTATGGCCGCAAGGATGTCGAAGAGGCTTTGCTGGCCGACGAACCCTCTGCGATTAAGGACGCCTATTTAATTGTGAGAGAAAACAAGCTCATGGAAAACCGTAAGTGGCCTTTATTCAAGATTCCTACAGTTGCCTTTCAACTACTAATACAAATCTACAACAGAGGAAGCCGCTGCTATTGCCGCCTTGTCTGGAGAGTCTGAAGCACAAGCTCAACCGCCATCTACTTCTACCTCTCCTCTTCCACCACCTGCTATTGTACAGCCCACCATTCCAAGTCCCTCCACTCCATCAATTCGATCTGTGCAGTCATCGACTACCGGACCTCGGTCGTACGTTAGCAAAGTTGGCATCCTTCCTAGCAGTATTCCTGCCTACCATAAGGCATACGTAGACCGTGAGAAGTCTGACTACGTCGAAGCCGTAGCGCCCGCTGTCATAGTCGACGACCCCTCTGGTTCCCGCACAGATGCCGACAAGGAAGAGACAGCTCGTCGCCTTAAGCCCCATTCACGCAGCACGGTACGCATAGACGATGCCAACCAGCGACCCCAAGGATTCACGCCTGTCAACCCGCCCAAAAAGGTCAAGCCGGTGCGCTGGCAGTTTGGTATAAGATCTCGCAATGCGCCGTGGGAAGCGCTTCTGTGTATTCACAAGGCGCTGGCAAAACTCGGCGCTGCGTACATTCCAGATGAGAACTGGGAGCCAATGGAGGGCGAAGAGGATGCGCCACCAAGTTACCGTGAAGTGGACGATGGCCAATCGCAGAAGGGTCAATATGACCCAACGAAACGGTATAAGCTTCCTGCAGATCCTTGGAATATCAAGGTTCGCTGGGAAACTGACGGTAAGGAGACACCTCATAAGAACAAGACATTCCACAAGTTACTAACTCTTTTTCCAAATAGCACTCCGCAAGCCATCGCAGCCTGATCCAGCACCGAGCAAGATCCGCCGTGACTCTGACGGCAGAGTCTTCGAAACGGTTGCCATGTTCCTCGAGATTCAAATCTACGAAATGGATCGTGGAGTGTATCTCGTAGACTTTAAGTGTGCTGGTTACGAGACTCACGATCACTTCATGCTAGACCAAAAGGACGTGACTTCACCGTTCCCCTTCTTGGACATGGCGGCTCGACTTATCATGCAGTTGGCAGAGGCTGATTAAAAAGTCTTGCCATCTTGATTCTCTCTTATAATATCATTGTTTCCTATGTTTTCTACCTTGTCAAAGTTGAATATGTTTTGACTAAAGAGAGAAAGAAAGCCAAAGTGCTTATAACTGCTATTCTCTTGTGTACAAGATCTTATCTATCTTCTTTCTATGATTCTTGTTTATTTCTTCATTGGGCGTACGACTGGCTTGGCGTTTTCTTGTTTCTTTCATATTTTTTTATGATTTATGTCTCGCATATCACTTTGGTCTCATTTTATTTCCTTACCTTATATTTCTTACATTTGTATTTGAATACAAAAAAAATGTCAAGAATACATATGTTTTTTTTTTGGTTGTTCATTTATTTACTTATCTTTCTTCGTATTGAATTAAATATAGAATACCAAGGAAATGTCAGATATATAAGTGAAATTCAAATGTACATTTTTTATATTCATATTCACGTTGAGACCGATAGGAAGGAGAAGCAGTGAGTTTGTTTATATTATCAGCCCGTCAGAAAAAAAAACCAATCGATGTGAAAATTGGGGGTTGCTTTTTCTCTTCTTGTTTCCTCTTGATTGGACTTGGAGAAAAAATTAAAGAAAAAAGAAAGAAAAAAATAAGCAAGGTAAGAAACATTATGACAGGTTTCTTGGCTTTCCTTTAATCCCCTTAAATCTTGTCCATGAAAAGAGAAAAAAAAATTGAGGACGGAAGTGTAATAACAACCGAGATAGACAGAGAGAGCATTTATAGTATAAACCTTAAGGTGGCGAATGATATACAACAAATTTCCCCTCCTTAATTCCTTTATTCTCTACTCGATACTAAAATTCCATCATTTTCCTATGAAAAAAAATTACACAACGAAAGATAGTATGATTTTCTAGTGGGGGATATATGTGGCGTGTTCACATGGCTTCTTCCACCATCTGATCAACGGCGCATTTTGTACATCTATCTTTGTTTTTATATAATTTTTTGTTGTTAGGCGTGAGTTGTGTAAGATATTGGTAGAAAGTCGTCGTTAATAATGGTGAATATTTTTAAAAAAAATTGATTTGTTGAAATTTAGAGAAGATTGAAAGGTAAATTTTGATGGAAGAAGAGATAGAAAAAAAAGAGTGCCATCTCAGCCCGGCTAGTAGTAACAAGAAACGATAGCAAATGGCTTTTTAATCAGAACATGTAAATGTATGTAAAAGAAAAAGATTACAATATATACAATATAGTCTTGCCAAAACGAGAGCATAGTGTAGGACTGACTATCGGGTACTTTCTATAGTCTGCGCCAGGGTATACAGTGTAAATGTAGCATCTAGAGACAGTGGGCAGAGACGAGAAGCACATGAAGATATATAAGCTCTGTGAGCATAGGCATAGTTTTCGTATATACCATACACATAATCTTGCCATCGCGAATGATGTCTTCATGATAAGATAAAAAAAAGAATGATATAAAAAAGGGGGGTATTCCGACCCATAATCAAGCAAATAAATCTGCTCAAGTACGGATAACTAGTCATGAAAGACGTAGTTACAACAATGGCCGGGATACGAAGAACAAAAAGTTTAGAGGAGTTGCGTGTATATGTCTCAAATGTATCCAGAGGCATAAAAGGTCGCCCCTGTGTACATAAAGTACCACAGTTAGACTCTCGTTATGATAGGTCGTCAGAAATGAGGAAAAATAAAGGCAAAAGAACACCAGAAAACAAAAAAGCAAGAATACTAAGAAAAAATGTCGAACCAAATAAAAGAAAATGCGAACCGAACAAAAGGCCAACGGAGAAGAAAAACCCAGGACGTGAAGATAAAAGCAAAACGAGAAAAGAGAAGAACCGGAAAAAATAAGACATTCGCCACGTGCGCCCAATAGATGTTTGTAAGAAAGAATTTGAAGAAAGCTCATCATCAAATGAGGGTATTGATTCCAGAAATAGACATAACAGCATAGACTTTCAAAAGAGAAAAGCCTGTGGAGGTGTGCAGGGTAAAAAGATACGTGAAAACATGTGCGAGACCTATTCCTGGCTCTTCTTACGGCTGCTGGCCAAGGAGGAGAAATAAAAGATAACTTCGTGTCGTGAATGGTGCGTCGTGATAGAAAGAAATAGAAGACTGAGAACATGGTATGTACGCAAGTACATGTAAAGCCAAATAGCGCAAGGGAAAGATTCTGTAGCTCCAATCTGGGTAGAGGCTTCAAGAATTCACGTCTTAAAAGCCCCGTAGAAATATACGGCGTCTCCGTGATGAACAAAGATAGAGGTCACCATGGCCAGATTGTCCCCCAATCCAACACTCTCTATGATGTAGATAGTTTGGTTTGCCGCGAGATAGCAATGAGAGGAGGAAAAGAGGAGAGAGTATCTCAAACGTCTAATACTCTGTAGGCGTGCGGTGAGGTATAACAATTGTTTGTGATATAGTATTTGAGGAATTATATCAGTCCAGGAAGACAAATAATATGGCGAGCATGTTTCACTCTCGCACGCGTAAAGAGGCTACAAAGACGTTTAGTCAACCCTGGAGCCAGGATCCATCGCTTAATGTTATACAACTTGACCATGCATAGTCTCATCAACACCTGAGAGTTGCTGTATCGTAGAAAGTTGCGGGGGCTGTTGCATAGACATTTGGTTGGCCATCATGTTGAGACTAGGATGCATACCGGGCGTACCGTTCATGGCGGTAGCAACGGCAATGTGGTGAGCGTGGGAGCCAAGAGCCGGATCTACGAGACCAACAGAACCCATCGACATAGTGGTGGCCATACTAGTCGGCATTTGGGGAGATGGCATTGTAGCCGCAACAAGGCTAGGGTCGAGAGCAGAAGTCGACATATTGGCAGTAGGGGCAGCGACAGAGACCTGTTGTTGGTGAACATGTGCCTGTGCCTGAGCTTGTGCCTGGGCTTGGGCTTGAGCTTGAGCGTGAGCCTGTTGATATTGAGCATTAGCATGCTGTTGTTGAAGCTGGGCATGAGCTTGAGCTTGAGCTTGTTGCTGAAAGTGAGCCTGCTGAATTTGTGCCTGTTGAATCTGAGCCTGTTGGAACTGGACTTGAACTTGAGCTTGAGCTTGTGCCTGGGCTTGGGCATGTGCTTGAGCTTGAACGGCTTGGGCAGTAGCCTGGGCGTGAGCCACCTGAGCCTGAGCTACTTGAGCAGCCTGAGCCTGAGCCTGGGCTTGTGCCTGGGCTTGCGCTTGTACTTGTGCTTGTACTTGCGCCTGTGCCTGAGCCTGCACTTGAGCTTGCTGATGCTCAAGAAGCACCTGCTGATTGGTATTTGTGCTACTAGGTATGACACTAGCAGAAGCTATAGTTGCTGCAGCTACAGCATCACTACGATTATCATATTTTTCAGCTTTGATCTTGCGAATGATGCGCTTGAATGTGGTCTCGCTGATATCTAGTCCAAGGCGTTCACGAACATCACGAAACTTGACTTTGGGGTCAGCCTCACGAAGGCGGCGGATGGAGGTCTCTATTTCCTCGGTGACCTTCTTGGGACGGCCGGTACGGGCACGTGAGTTAAAAGTGTTAAACTCGGCACGACGTTCAAGAGTGCCATAGACGGTGGCGCGAGTGACACCAAATGCGCGTGCAACGGCGGACTTTGTCTGGCCTGATGCTATAGCAGCACAAATGGCAGCACGGCACTCAGAGGAAAGTTCTTCGAGGCGTCTGCGTTCGCCCATGAGCTCTGATGCGAACTTTTCAAGCGTGAACTCGGAGCGCTGCTTAGGGGCAGAACGAGAAGAGCCTTCCATAGGTCCAGCATCGGGTGAGCCTGGACCACTGCTCTCGTCGGTCGATGCATCAGTAGTAGTGTCGATGCTGGCAGATGAGAGCTGGCCAGTGGTGGTAGGTGCCATAGCAGCCTCTGCTGCAGCAGCAACAGCGGCGGCAGCGGCAGCGGAAGAGACAGCTTGGGCTGAGAGAGGAATCTGGCCTGCAGACACAGCGGCAGACTGCTGCTGTTGCTGTTGCTGTTGCTGTTGTTGTTGCTGGACAGAACGCGGAGACTGCTGCGACTGGGCCTGTTGCGGAGACAGCATGGAGCCAATGATCTGCGGGTTCATCTGAGCAGCATCCCGCATCATGGAGATGTCGGACATCAAAGAGCGGGTCGATGGATTGCTAGAGTTGTTGTCGAGAGGCAAACCGGACATGACAGTAGTGTGGTCAGCCATGGACATGCCGTGGAAAGAGGAGTTGGTGTTCATGTAAGGAGAGGGACGAGTCAGTCGTGGCTGGACTTGAGCCTGGGACATTTCTGCTAATTCTGATGCCGTAGCCGGGCCCTGGGGCGTCTCGGGCATGATTCGATCAAGATCAAGTCTCGAACGCTGTCAAATGCCGGCGCGGCAGATAGGGTGGGCGAGCGGCTCTTGGGGAGTGTGCTGAGAGAATTGGTGTTGGCTGGGAGGGGGAATGGTCGGTGAGGTGGCTGCGGGAGAAAAATATCACTCTCCTCTTTCTTTCTTTTTCTGTCTAGAAATTCTACTTTGCAGAGGGATCACGTTCTTGCTTTGCAGCGGATGGGATTCGGCCAGATCAAAAGTAATCGGACGCGAAAATCGCAAGGACGCCCGTCACGGTCGGTCCCCTTCGCCGTTTTTTTTTGCGACTTTTAGAGGATGATTGGCTTCGACTTTCAGCGGCGGTGCAAAGAGGGCAGCCGGTAAAGTCTGAAGCGATTTATTATGGCCGGGGTGTGTGTGCGGTGGCAGACAACAGTGGCCAGTAAAGAAGCAGAGTAACAGCTATAAGAGCAGCAATATCACCATCGGTAACAATAGCGGCAACGAGTACTGTCGGTACTTATACTTGCTTCGAGAGAATAGCCTATAGCCTACAGCATGGGGAACATCGTCAGTAAATGGTAAACAGCAATGCAGCGCTAAGTCTCAAGCCAAGTCTTGGTAGGGTAGACATGGAAAAGTAAGGTGGATGGACATGGTAGGTTGTAGATGGTTGGATTAAGGTGGGCGGGCGTTCGCTTGCAGTTGTGTTGCAGTAGGCTCAGAGGCTGTTTGCACATGTATTCTTGTAGCTATTGTATATACATGTATACAACTAGGCAAGCAAGTAGGAAGAGCCCCCCAATGAGGAAACAAAAACAGGAATAAATAACAAGCCAAAAAAAAGATTTGGCTGGGAGTCCAACTCACAAACTCAGAAGCCCTCAAGCTCACAGGGATGCAACGCGGGCAGCAAATCGATGAACTTGAGATGATAGTGATAAAGCTACTGGACTAACAAATCCAGGTCGGAATACAGACTGTGACGATGGATGATGGTAACTGCGATGCCTGTGTGGGAGTGGTTAAGATGCAGAGAGGGAAGGCTACATACAGCGTACTTTGTACTCTAATATTCTGATATTTTGAAAGAAAAAAAGCCGCCGCAACAAGACCGACAGATAGCCAGCCGGGGTTAGGCGACTAACGCGTGTAGTCAACGTGAAATAAGGCAAAAAAGAAAAGAAAAAATATATAGAGTAAAAAAAGCCCGAGGAAAAATTGCTAATTCTCAAGAGAGTAGGCAGAAATAACGAAAGGAATTAATTATTGCTGAATATCAACTTATTAACTAAGCCTTTTGAGACTCCTGGATTATTAAGGTGGGGCAGAAAGTTCGCCGACGCTGGTGGGCCCCACGTGCACGGCAGACGGTGTTAGCACTGTATTTCGGCACGCTCAGCACTACGTGCCGGGCGATCAGCATGCTAGGGGCCGCTACAGGCTTCTTGTTATAGTGCGCTGTGGATGTACACAGTCCAGCCACGACGCGGATCGCACACAGCGGCCAGGTACTTTCGAGCCTCCTCTGTTCTGTTAATGCTGAAGCCTTGTCTTTATTAGTATACAAAACCCATGCTTTGAAGCAAGGCCAAGCTGGCTTTCCATTTTCTCGCATTGACTGGTTGGTTCCCTGTGAAGGAATCATGTGTTTCTTTATGATGAGCTTATTATTGTGCCGAACGGCCTAACTGCCAATTTATGCTGCTAACCTTCTATCTATCCACGATTCAGTGTGATGCAGCATGGCCGTGGCAAAGTCGTGTTCTTCTAGAACCGTAACTTCGTGCAACAACAATTATTTCTCCACATCGTTGCCACTGCTTTAAGCTCTAATATCTGCCTGTACTTGTTCACAGCTTGTCGAACTTGACTGTGCCGTCTACCATTACTTGCAATAGGCGGCCGTTAAATGCCTTTGCTGTCGCACAGCGTGCCTCAGTTACTAAGTACTCGCTGGGCATATCAATCCCGTTTGCTTCCGTGTCCATATTGCTGCTGTCGTTGTTCCCCATCATCTGCACCACCGCCTTAGCTGCCAGTGCGGCCGATGCCATGCCATGGCCTGTGTAACCCGCGCACACCCAGAGACCTGCATCATAACCTCCTGCGCTGGCTGGAACTTTTCCCACCCAGGGATATCCGTCTGCCGAGAAGCCCATAATGCCCGTCCACTCGTGTGTAGCCGTCAGCTGCTGTAGTGTCTGTTCCTGTGGCGCTGAAGGCTTGAGCTCCAGTATATCGGGCAGGATGGTGCGGAGATGCTGCGAAACAATAGGGTCAATACTGTCGTCAGCTGACTCACCTAACCCTTTCCCCTTTCCCAGAACTCGCGCACCGCCGATAATCAATTCCTTTTTATTCGCCGCAATTTGTATAAGATAGTCGTCCATGCTAGGCGCGTCTGCCGGCTCTGACAGAAACACATACGAATTGGCTAGTGGCGTAATCATACTGCCGGGTCCTGGTACGAGGGCGGCAACTTGACCTTGCACAGGTGTAATCAACCCCGTGAGTCCCGGTATAATACGAGACGTGTACGCATTTGTAGCTACTAAAACCTGCTTTGCCATGATCTGGCCCCGATTGGTATGGACGATCCACGTATCGCCAAACCGCTGCAGCAGGTCGACCGGCGTCTTGGTCTGTATATTGAAAGACGACGCCGCAAACCTACACAAGAGATCCTCGAGAACCCAGCACACCAGTTTGTACGGCCACAGGCTTGCCGCATGGGTCTGGACGACTGCTCCAGCTGCGCCTGGCACACGGAGTTTGTCAAGCGACAAATCACCACCCGATGCCTGCTTTGCGGTTACTAAAGTCGCAGCGGGCACTAAGTCGGGAAACGTCTTCTTGATAACATCCAGGTTTGTTGCGGCTCGCTCAACCAGGTTCTCGGTGAAAAACGTCTGAGAGCCTGTCACTGAGGTCCAATGGCAAGGGATTTTATGCTTCTCCACAAGATCCTTCAGATAGTTAAACGTGCGAATCTCGAATTCAGCAATGTGCGGCGGCGTGGCGTAGATGTTAGGCTGGCAGTGGCCACCATTCTGTTCTCCTCCCATTCCCCCACGTTAGCGCACGATAGTTTTCTCGCTGAGATGAGAACGAAACGGCACAAGCAACTCAACTAGGCAAAATATTAGTCGTTCGCGGGGGTCATTAACTCACTCTTCCCGTCGCTCCCCAGCACGCCTCTCTGGCTTCAAGCATCACCACCGAGAGATCTTTCGCCCATGTGTCTTTAGCGGCCTTGGCTGCGAATGCTCCCGTGATTCCACTACCAACAATAATCAGATCAGCCGTTCGTGGAAGCTCTGTCGTGGTTCGATGGCCCCAGAGTTTTGCCGAGGGCTCTTGGTGCCAGTATGAATCAGTAAACTCCTCTGAAGGCAGGCCCGATTGGCCCTCGTGCAGTTTTACTTCAACCATAATTGTGTTTGAATTGGAAGTAATATAAAATATGCAACAGTACCAAACACGAATAACAGAATATGACCAATGCTTACTATGCTTCGTTCTTCGTGTTGAATGTGGGGTGCCAATTTATATCTTTGATAGGGTTATTCTTCACATTGCTACTTGCATTTGAGGGGTCAGCAGATAGATAAGCGTTATTTGTATTTTATTCAAGTGACAGCGCTCGTTAATAATAACAAATACAAATACAAATACAGCTAAACAAATATGTTTTGTAGCATTGAACAAAGAACGGTAACCATTTTACCTACTCAAACCACTAGCAAGTCTAAACATGAAAGTTGTCGCGCTAATGTGACAAGAAGCGTAGGGTTAACACCCTAGTGAAAGCTCACATGATCGCAACCCTCTTCGGGATGCACAAGTTATACGTTTGAAATGTTAGAAATGATGACTTTGATATTGATATCTAGTAGCCGTACTTGTTCTAACCTCCAGAAATTAAGGTAATCATGCCATAAACATACAAACATAACCAACGCCGAGGGGTGAAAACACTGGAATGGCTCATTTTCCTTTTTTCTCTGTCTCTGTCTCTCTCCCGTTCTCCTTATCTTCCCATTTTTCTTGCTGATCCGTCTTTTATCATGACGACGGGAGGCTAATTCATCTGTGTTCGTGTTCTTTTCCAAGAAGATCAAGGTCATTCGAGCAACCAAGAACATGAAAATAATGATAGCAACAGCAAATCATGAGCAAAAAGAACACATAAGTGCTTTCCCAACCCAACCACGGCATTGTGGTATATATATGTGAACAATGCCGTGGACGCGGCTGGTGAACGCGCTTCGTTTAACCATCGGTCTTCTTTCTGCGACCGACTTGGGCCGAGAAACCGGTCTTGATGGCGGCAACACTACGTCTGGAACCGCAAGAGTTGCAAGTGATGAAGGATAGACGGTTCTCACCCTTGTTGAGCTCAGTATCGGGAGACTTGCAAGTCTTGCAGGTAACGTACTCGACTGTGAAAGAAGGAAAAAAAAGAAATATTGTTAGTATATGTCAAAAATGATAGGAAGAGTTCATGGATCCTATCGTGAAAATAGGTATAATATATAAACATACTGATATACTTTCGCAGCACGTTCTCCAACTGCTTCTGTTGGAAACGACCCTTGATGACTAGACGTCTGCTACCGTCAACGGAACCGCTGGTACCCAACTCGGCAAATAAGTAAGCGGTAACGTGCTCATCGGTACGCTTCATACGTTTGCAAATATCGGGAATGTTGGCAAAGATGGTCTTCTTGTTACCCTCACGCATGCACTGCGGGGGAGGAATCTTGTAGCTCTTGGAGCCGCTCAGGGCGTGATCGGGGTTCTTCTGTGACAACTGGTGGAAGAAGCGCTCGAGCAACATGTTGTAGCTGAGAGGCTTGGTCTCGTCGTGCGCCCAGATACCGGTACCTTCGTCCATGTCACCGTTATCCTCTTCGGCAGCGGCACCATCACCGGTTTGACCTTCCAGCTCAAGAGCCTTTAGTTTCGCGGCGAAGTCGTCCTCTTCACCCTCCTTGGGAGCCTTCTTCTTCTTCTTCTTCTTCAGCAGGGAAAGGTCGGTGCCATCCTCGCCAGCGACTTCGGCATCGTCGTCCTTGATGACCTTCTTCTTCTTCTTCTTTTTTAGAAGAGATAGATCGACACCGGCATCGTCGGCAGGGGGGGCGGTAGTGGTCTCGGCTTGGAGTGGGTCAGTTATAAGATCTTGAGCGGAAGTATTATGACGTGAAACGGTGGCAGCAGCAGCAATAGTAGCGGTAGTAGGGGGCCATGGTGGTGGCTAAGGCAGATGTGGTAGTGATGGTGGTGTCAGGTAGGGTTCAAAGGGCGGCGTACGGAGAGCGTGAGACTCGGCGGTCTCCTTGGTATCATCGATGGAGGTGCTCATTGTGACTGAACCGTCAGCGTCGACGACTGTTTGTTCGTTTGTAAAAGTGACGGACTTTTTAGACTTCGAAAGGGGAGTAGTTTCCTGGGACGCGTGCTGGATAGTTAGTACGTGGTGACTATTTTTGGCCAACTTTTTTTTCTGTTTTGTTGGACGGTTTTTTTTTTTGAAGGTAGTTCTTCGGATGACTGTTACGTTGGCAAAGGAAATGCTAGTAGCCGTAACAGAGAACTAGACAGCTTGGGACAGATTCGTGGTTCAAGCAGAAACTTTCTGCATCAATGTACGGGCTTATGCAGGGAAAAGACAAGTTTGATTCACCTCAAATACGATCGCGGCACTGGCGATTACGGAGAGCGGTATATACGGGTGGGCTAAAGGTTGAAGTGTGAATATGAAGGCTGTGTTGGTAAATTGTGCTCCGTGACGGTAATGACGAGGATTAGATTTACCGTTTTGGTTTTGGTGGGGGAAAAGAAAGGCTCTGTGCTATGAAGGCAAGTGCCAGGTGCTTAGCCTAAGGCTGGGGGTATCTTTTTTTTCCCTTTGGAGGGGTAATAGCGCATAGTATGGGGGAAAAAAAGAACACAGAATTGAAAATTATAGAGGATGAACTGATAGAAAGACAAGCATAGCTGGACTTATTACCTGTGAGTCGGCCATTATGGCTATCCAGTATGGGAAAGAAGATCAAAGCCAAAAGTTGGGCAGCGTGTTTGCAGGACCGAAGACCAAGTGAATAGGGTTCTGTTGTAAATAATGTACGCCTATATGATGCACAGCGTACAGTGGATAGTTTGTTCCACGCGAGAGATATTATGAACAGACTTAGATGTTGTAACGAAAAAGAACAACAAGATATAGCTACATGTATATATTACGGCTTTTGGTTTTAGGACGGAGGGGAACCTCTCATTATAAAATATTATACACAAGATACTACATTGTTCTTGTTTAACGGCCACCACGATATGCTTGAAAACAGGAGGCTATGATTTAAGCGATCTGGATTTGACCAGTTGTAGATGAGTGGTAAATCAAGCGATTTAAGGGTCGATGGTGTCTCTGTACTTCTTTTGGGCAGCAGTGACTCACACGTCCATTCGTAGCCTAGTGATTATAGTCAATATGTGCTGTCACGTGATGCTAGAGAATGTGTATTTTTGTACAAGCGGGATTTGCGATTGTTATGCAAGCATAAATGCGGGGCAATAGAAATACTGGAGACAGTGGAAAGGCTGGCCAATAATTGGCGATGATACGCCATTATAGGCAAGTCCCAATTCAACCGACCAGAACTAGTTCAACCTTTGATTTTGGTGTTTTCTTTGGCGATCGAGCCCAAGAATCGACAAGCAACAGCATAAGTCTAGTACCGATACAGAGAAGAAACACAGCTCAGGTCTACATCTACGACAAGCACCACCTTCTTTATCCAAAACGAGCACCACCAACCCTCCGCAATAGCAAGTTGTAGTTGGAGTAGCACTGGGTAGTAGAGCTCCCAGCTTAGCTTGAAAACCACCGGCCCGAATTCGATATCTCCAGATAGAATTTCTTCGATACAATCTTCTTGTCGATTTCGAATAGTAAACATGAGCGATTTATCTGCCAGTGGCTCCTACGTGCTGGCGGACGAACTCATTGCGGAAAAGGACGAGATGGACTCTCTGCCGGAATCCGATGATACTTCTATACTTGATATCGAGGCCGAGGAGGCTGCCCAGGAAGAATGGGAGCGGAATTTGGAACAAATGCAGCTGCTTCTTGGCTGTGTGATTGTTCCTTGGATCGGCAAGTTCTTGGGCCGCAAGTTTGCCATCTATAGTAAGTCTTTTTTTTTGTTGCCCCATCTGTAGTACACAATAGTACCAACAAATGAACTTTCAACTAACATCACGAAATAGGTTGGTCTCGTTACATGGAATGGCTTCACAATGTCGAAGTCCAATGGATGCCCGCCAAGACGGTTAAAGCGTCTAAACCCATATAACATACAATGAGCATCGGAATGAAGATATGGCTAGTTAGCTGTTGGTAAATGAGCGGGATATACAGTACCGATCACTCAGCAGTCATAAGTATCGCGAGCTAGTAGCACTTGGTTTTATATAGTTTTATTGCTAATGTACTATAACTTATCTATCACATAAACATTATTATCCTCAAACTATAACATATCACGATGGCAAGGGGACAGTGAAGATTTTTTTAACTTTTTTTTTCATCCCCTGGTTTAGAGTAGACTAGTCATTGATAGCCGCCATCTTGGACAAGCAAGCAACTCGAAGTCCCCAGGAGGCCTTTTCTAAATAATTATAACCTTTTTTTGGTGTTACTTGAAGGTACATGAACCTTCTTTTTTAGTAATCTTGACGTAAACAATAAACAACTAACATTAGAGACATTGAAAACATTAATGTACGCTCGACCTATCAAGTCGGACTAACCGATACACCACATAAAAGGTAGTCCGACTTTCTAGGCAACAAGGTCTAGACATTAAAAGACAAGCACCCGTTGCTCATCCTAGGCTCATAATCCTGGGAGAGGACAGCAAGGCGAGAGGAAAGATTGCCTGCTGTCAGTGTTGTAGAAGAGAGTAAGTCGCAGAGACGATAAAACGCCGAAAGATAGAAAAAAAAACACCGTAACACTAACAATAACGCGCTGAAATATTGGGCGGGGAGTAAAGTAACTGAAACAGCCCGATTGCCGTTGGAAATACTGACAAGAGAACATCGAGAACGGCTGTTAACCACCACGAAAGCAACCGGTGACATCTCTGTAGAACTCCCAGGCAGTCGAGACTGCTATAACAAAGGTGAGCTTGCTGGCCGTGGCAGGACGATTGGGTCGTATCTTGTGGGTTCAAGAAAATGAGGTCGATAATAATTATGGTGCCAACACGGATGGGAAAGGTCGGCGGATATTGCTGACTAGCGAACTTTTGTTGTAATGTTTTTGTGCTTTTGTTGGATTTTTGATTTTTTTTGTTGTTTTGATTATAAGAAACGTGGGCGGATTTGTTGATGTAGTCAACGACATAATTGATAGCGTATGTCTTGAGGGAACTGCGGCTTTTTGAACTTGCTGGGCTTGCTGAGCATGGTAGAATAGTAGATTGAACGAGAGTGAATGAAGTTGGGAGACATTGATAAAAAAGAATGTAATAGTAGCTAATAAAAACGAAGCAATCGAGACTCCAAGTCACTAGGTTTGTCTAACGTGAAGAAAAAGAAGAATCCACCACTAGCCAAGCATTATGCATCTTGAACCAAGGCACGGCACCACACTGTGCCTACAGAGAAGAGACCTAAAGTGTAGCTAGTGTTAACAGGAGAAGAGCCGAATCCCCGGAATGATTGTTGAAGGCAGGTTAGGAGAACCGAGCCACGGGAGGAATCCGGATGAGATGGGGCTTAGAGCTGGCAGGTGATACGATTAGCTGCGGACCTGGCTCATAGAAGGACCGCCAGAGCCACCGGAGCCCATGAGGCCGCGGCGCTTGATGTCCATGACGGCGAAGGCCAGCGTAAGGGCGAAGCTGAAGAACAGGAACCACAAGAAAACAGCGGAAGCCTGGATCTCGCGGCAGCGCTTCTCGTCGTTGCTGGAACCCCAAGCAATGTAGTTGCTAGGGAGCTTCTCAGGCACGAGACGCTTGCAGTCAACGGCCTTGATGCGGGCCGAGACGACGATGGCGTCGACGAAGAGGAAAAGAGTTGTCAGGCCGTCGAGGGCAGACAGGATCGCAGGCTTAGCCATGGCACCGACCCATGAAGCGGCCAGACCGTAAAGGGTCGCCAACCAGCACAGGACCAGCACAAACATGGTGTAGTTGAGGGTAGTGGTGCCCGAGCTACTGCCGTCATTGTTGGAGGCGATGGCATTGCCGATGAGGGCGGTTGTGATTAACGTCCAGAGGAGCTGCCAACCACGGGCACCAAAGGCGATCCAGCCGGGAGCACCCATTGTGTCAGATGTAGAAATGGAAGCCGAAAATGCTGTAGGAGGTAGGAAATAAAGACTTAGAGAAGCCTTCAAGATTGACCCTTTTGTGTGAGGGGGTCAGACTGAAGATGAAAAAGGGAAGAAACTTGAGAAACAGTTTCCACGAGTGTTAATTTATAGTGTAGTGTTGAGGGTGCCGGGGGCAACATAAGAGTAGTTTCTAAATTAACGCAAATAGCAGAAACGCGAGAGAAACCAAGGAAAACAGAAGTAGTTCCATTTTGGGACTCATAAGTGTAGTTAAATACTTGGCCATATCTTATCATCGATAGACTATGACGACACTGATAGTCCGCTTTGAGCAGTGGCGACATAATTGAGAAGCCATTAGCTCCGCCAAATCGGAAGCTACAGCCTTTTAGCTTCTCTTCTTCTTTTTCGTTCCGAAGCTCTACTCCGCACTGAAAGCATCAGGGGCTGGTTTTATTTTCGTGTGCCGTTTTGTACGCTTGCCCAGCTTGGTTGGATGTCGGATCCGGCTTCGCGTTGTTATGGTTGATCGAAAATTCTGATGTAGGAAATACTAGCTATGTACCTATGTTAATCTGGTGGTACCGTCATTCTTCTCGACAGGGCACTTACAACTAATTCGTACTACAAACAAAAGGTAGCTGCATACCAGCTAACACACTGATAAGCGCAGCTGCAAGCTTCTTTAAAAAAGAACGATAAGCATTTCACGGAGTTTATTGGCCTTTTCCGCCTCTCTGTCACGCATGACACTTTCTCCTCTAAAGGAAGCACTCGCGCAGCGTAATTTTTACCTCTGCTATTCTAATTCAGTCTAGCTTTACAACGACAGCGGCAATTGTGACGCAAACAAGAACAAGTTTGTAGTCCAAAGCTCCCCACAAAAATGTATCCACTTTGCCGGATTCGGCATGCGGCGAGCTCCTGCAAGATTCCGAAGAGCGGGCAAGATCAAAAATACAATCACAAAATATCTGGACAAGGCTTTTTTGTGGGGAAGCAGGAACCCCAATGAAAAATAGTTGATTCCATATATTATAATTCGTTATCATGAAGGGCTTTTGCTACTCTCTAGGTAGCTCTCTAAGTAGAACCTGTTGCGCCAAATGGGAAGCTAAGTTCTTTCTTAATCCATCAGGCGTCTAGGTTGACATATATGTCGTCAGATACAGTGGAGTCATTGATAGACGATACATTGCGCTCGAAAAGCGATAGCGAAGTATCATTAGGTGCGCCTCCTGCGCCCACATAAACAAAATCCATATTTTGGAACATGTCGCCGCCGCCAGAACCGTTGCCTGATGCGTCTCGGGCAAGAGAGGCGGTGCCATTGCGATATGTCGATAGCTTAGCCATTGGAGCAGAACCTGCTGCGGCACACTGAGCCGTGAACGCCTCTAGACCCGACGGGTATACGGTCAGGCCAGTTTGGCCACGGTCAAACCCTTGGTACATAGTTGAATATATAGTATAGCTACCATCATTAAACTCTTCGTATTCGAGGTACACATCGAGTGGGTACGAGTAGTCTAAGATAGTCTCCGATGCTGTTGTTTTGTTGTCGACGGGCTCGCGAGACGACTGATCACGACCCGTAGTAAGTTGTTGCGTCAGTTGGTTACTACCAAACGCTGTGATGTTACCAATGTTAGAGTACGATAGTGTTTGGGCCCAGCGAACCTTTTCCTGGCCAGCAGAGGTCTGAATGGTGCTCTCAATTGTGATCTGGCGCTGGGCCTGAATAAAATAGTTAAGAGACTCGTTGAGGTTCAATGTCGAGTTGGTTACCCAATCGTGGGAGTATGTAATGCTTGGAGCATCCGTAGAAGTAGTTTCGATAGTGCCCGTAGTCTGGTTGCCAAACTGGTCTACCCAGACAAAGACCTTGCCCGTCAGGACCCAATAGGAATTGACGGGAGATACCAAGTCAAGCTGACCATTACCGAGATCGTTCACGCCCATGACCTGCAGATGAAAGGTGTGTGCGGAGCCATCACAGAGGAGTGGGAGCCAAGGCGTGATGTCGATTTCCTGTTCCAGCAGGTCAAAGGCCTGGAGGCCAACTAGTGGTCGGTGGAACGTCGGCGATACACCACCCGTAAAGATAACAGGGAACGACCAGTCAACGCCGGCAAGTTGGCCATCTATCAGTAATTGTACCTCACGCCAAGGACTAAAGCCGGGAAAAGAGCCGACAGAGCCTGAAAAGGCATCCACATCACTCTGGAGAAGGTTCGACCACCAAAACTCCTCGTTCGATTGGCCGTTGGCTGACATCGAGAAAACAGCGCGCTTAGCATTGGTTGGAAGTGTTACTTGGGCTTCGGCGTTATCACCTGGAGTGCTCCATGAGCTAGTCTCGTTGAGGTCACTCTTTTTGGCTGTCACCGGAAGAATCAAGTCGGCTGGGGTTCCGGTGCACGTCTCAGTGCCGTTAGAAGACTTGAAGAATGAGGCAGTCAAGGTAGTATTAAACACGCCGGTGTAAGTGTCGTCAACTGTGTTTCCTAGATCAAAGATGATTTTCTGGTTTTGCTTCCAAAGAGAAAGATAAGGCGTAACATCTTTCCAGTACGTCCAGGTGATGCCATTGCTTGTTGGCTCGGCAGTAGATGTACGCCAGATCTCGATATCACCAAGATACATCAGTGCCAGACGGTCAAACTGCACGCCGGCAGATGTCACAGTGAAGTTCATGACTACACGATCGAAGTCGCAACTTGGCGGAGTATAAGTTCCTGTCATGGGATTAGAAAGTGAGAAGACGCAAAAGTTTATAGCTTGACATACCAACAAACGGTTGGCCATAACTGGAGGCAAAGGCATGTTGCATCAAGACTACTTCGCAGGAAGAATCTACAACGGTATCCGTACCAGAAGATACAGTTATGGGACCTGAGGGACCTAGCACAGGTGCTGCGACTTGATAGCATTTTAGAGTATCTGATTCTACCGAGACCGCCAGAGACTGTGTTTTTTGGCCATTGTCGGCAAGTCCAGGTTGCTTTAGGCTTTGAATGGCTTTGTTAGATAGTGCTGCTGTTGATGGTATAAAAGATAGTGCAAGCAGTATATGCTGCAGTGAAGCTTGTAGCTTGATCATGTTTCAATAAAGAATAAATATATGCAATGGGGGAATCGATGATATAGTATATCTAGTAAGTAATGAACGAGAAGAGCCTTAATTTATGCTGAATGATAGTAAAGCAGATGATGACTACTTAAATGAGTGTAATGGCTGTATAGTAGATAATGAATGAGATTGGGAGAGCAAAAAGGGCTCGCGAGAAAAATAGACAGCGAAACAACCCAGAATAAACAATAGAACTCAGTCTCAGTAGGCATACATATATATAAGCAATACATTACACATTATGGATATAGATAAGATTATTGATGGCATGTTCTACCTAATATACTACATAATGTTGCCATTATAGAGGTCATGATAAGCAGCGTCGTAATTAGAATAACAATATAAGTTTACGATGCAGCAGTGAGCCTCAACTAAGAAAGTCCCTGTCTAATATGCACAAGAGGCCCCTGGTCCGTTCTTCTGGTTGGTCAATGCGGCTTATTGAGAGCCACAAGAACCGCAAATTCGTTACTGATACCTAGTTAGCGACATCTGCGTCGGGCAGGCAAACTAGCCAAAGGCAAGTCAGAAGGGGCACGAGTAGATACTACTAAACCAAAGGGCATAAACACGCTGTATCAAGTTGCTGCGACATGGCTATCAGACGACGAACAGCCCAGCGCACAGAGTGGCCCTTTAAGTCCTAGTTCAAAGTCAGATGCAACTACTTTCAAGTTAGAGTGTATATTTCTTACTACACAACTCGATAGTTTTATCAGAAACTTGCATGTAGACATGTATATAAGTATGATCAATGTAGTGCCTATTTGGAAGTTTCTGACTTTTCAAACAGCAGATAGTGGGTGAGATTCTCAAATATCTACGATACAAGGCAACGTTTGGCGTCTCGTGTGGCAGCTACTGTGTCAATGAGTTTGTTTGGCCTAAAATAATGTATGGGGTCACGTTTTTCTTTTTTTCTTTCTTTACATTTTGTTTCATACTATGATTACAATGACAATGTGTTAATATACAAGGTCGCCCACTACTAGATATGTTGTTATGCAGTCTCGGGGAAGCGGCAGCCATAAAGTAGCTTGGAAAGGGCCTAAAGAAAGATAGACAATAACTACGGCTCTACTTCTTCTTAGCATTGAGTCTCTGGACTCTAGTTCTTGGGAACTGTCTTGCCGATGTTGTAGCCCCAACCACGTAGAATATGGACCACTTTAGGCGTCACCGCGGCAGTTAGAGGCACGCGGATAAAGATTAGACTCTTGTGGATGGCATATGCCAGCGCTAGTTGTGTTCCGAGGCCTGTCAAAGTTTGCTGTCAGTGGTGTTCTAATTGTATCTAGAGCAGACCCTCAGTGTCAAGCATTGAGTTGATTGACCTGGAGCGAGCAAGCGCACGAATTTGCGTCTCGGCGCAGAAATGTTTTAGCCGTCAACTAAGAAAGCGAGAATTCTGCTTATCATATAGTTGGTGGTATAGACTTACTGGCTACATTGTTCTCCTGGGCTTCCTCCTCGTCTATTGCCGCCTTATCGTTGCTGGTTTTTGATTTCGTAAATTTGGCCTTGAGATCGTAGTAGCCCGTCTTGACCGAGTGGGGAATCGCCTGCGCTACTGTAGATACAACAACGTGTTCCAGACGTCCTATCCGCATATGACTGTTAGCATATCTGGCTCCTGGCGTCGCTTGTAACCGATCTGAATCCTCTTCATGACGTACCTATCCGATCTGCGCCCACGACTCGCACCAACAAGAAGCAGAGTGGAAAGTCTAGTGCACTCAAGCCCAAATACACACCAAGTGCCACCCAGCCGTACTCTTTGGACAGCTTCTTGAGTCGCTCGCCAAGGGACTGGGCCTTCTCTTTGCTCTCGCTGGCTTTCTGCTTGACCTTCTCAGTGACTTCACGCACTTTCTCGCTTGTTGACGAAGAGTTGAAACGCACGCGCGACCTGAATGGTGACGGCACTACTCGTTGCAACCGGTTTGAAGATGTCGGGCTAGGACGGGGCAGAGCTCTGAAGCTGGATATTGTGCGGCGGCTTATTATGGCGGGGTTAAGGGCTGGCTGAACAGTCGCAAAGGCCTGCATAGCCGACCAACGGCTAGCCGAGACGATTGGCAGCTTGAACATGATGCGCGCCGTAATTCTGGCAAGTGATATGGTCTCAGTTCCCTATGGCGTATTCCTGATTGTCGAGCTTGGATAAAACGAGATACAATAGCTTAGTAAACAATTGAGGAGCTAGTCAGGAAATAATGGGGAACATCGTTTAAGCAAAGACCTTTTTAGGACACCGCTTTGTTTCTGCCACATCTCTTCACCTTGACTAATCAACATAGATAGAAGAAGTATGTACATATATAATTGTATAGACAAGGAAGTTTATTTACCGTTAACTTACTTGCTACTTAGTATTTCTCTTCTTTTTCTACTTGTAGCTATCCAATGTGATCCCTGACAATCATAAATTTATACTAATACTATCATTTCCATAGAGTCAAAAAAAAGAACATGAAACATGATGAAATAAAAAGCAGGATGAGTAAAATAAAGAAACCCTAATAGTTAAAAAGAAAAGATAATAAATATAATGGTGATAAAATTAAAACTATTGAAATAAAGGACAAAAGAAAATATTGGAATACAGGATAGTTAGTTATGACTTAAATACAGTGGACAAAAGCTTCTAAATAATAAAGTGGATATAATCTTACATATGAGAATTAATTCGATCATCAGCATGTGTCAACTCAAACTTTCAATCGTTGAGGTCCTTTCAACAAAAAAAATCCATGGGGCATATCAACATCAAAATGGCCACAAGAGCAAACTGTTATAGAAGAGGCATCACCAACAAAAAGCCCAGAATGTATCTCAACTCCATTCTAAATCAAGAACTCGGCAACATCAACGTGACCTTCTGAACAAGTTGGGATGAGAGTAGAACCACATAAAAATCTCTTGTGGTACCTGAGCTCCATTCCGAATTAGAAATTTAGCAATGTCAATATGGTCATTTGAGTAAGCCAAAGAGCAGTATCACCTCCAAAGTCCCGATAACTGATATCAATAGCCGCATAACATCAAAACGACCTCCATGATACCAGTCTAGCCACTGTCTATTTCATAATCGACATCAGCTCTCTTCTTAATCAAGAATTTAGCGATACCAAGATGACCCTGTGAGCAAGCTAAGGTAAAAGCAGTATTACCTTTACAGTTCACATAGTTTATATCAGCTCCATTCTGAACCAAGAGTTCAGCAATATCAAGACAACTCTACAGGAGTATATGTGCAGTCGAGTGATTAGAAGTCTGATCATCGATTTCAGTAACCTTCTCAACCAAAAACTAGCATATGAGCCACGGGTGGTTGAAGTACTAGATATCCCACAAACATAGCTACACCATAGTCACAGAGATTTTAGGCTTTCATGCTATCCTCCATGTCTACTTGGGACTTTGAGACTTTCTATACTTCTGATAAAGATAGGTATATATGGCAGATGTCGGACAAGATTTCTTCAGTCGTTTTGGGACACAGGAAAGAAGTTCATCTTGTAGTTAAATAGAGGCTTCAGATAAAAATTCCTTGGCTGTTCAGTGTATCAAGTGAATTGTGGAATCCTTGGTAAACAAGTGGCCATATGTCACATAACCTCCCCTCAATAAAACTGCAGTCGACAGTAGCATCTCTGATAGAAGCAAAGGGTTGTAACTTCAAATCCGGAGTAACTCTCATCTCGGTAACTGTCAGCGGGCATGCACCAACTACAACTTGAAGGATAAGAATCGATTGCTGTACGTCGATTCGCTGCGGAATACTTTTGTAGGCTTCTTCTCGGTAGCAGGAGCTAGATCAACATTATCAAGTCGGAACTCAAGTTTTCTACAGATTGAAACTGGAGAACTAGAGGAGAGTGAAGCTTGTGGAAATTTTGTATGAATATATGTTTGTCAATAGGAAACTTGCTCAAAACTGATATTGTTGAGCCAGCCAGTTACTCATTTTGCAGGACCCAGAGACATATACCATCCACGGCTGTAGGGCTCGTGTCTTTGTATTGCTCGTAGGGTGAGCTTTTGAAGGTTTGGTGTGACTTTTCCATAGTTCTTCATTCAGTTCCGAGTCGGCCTTTTGGTCATATAGACATTTGTTCTGCCTAATTCTGGTCCCTGAATCTTCTATAACAACATAGATGCTAGAGTACCGAATCTAGTGAATTTAATTTGATCACAGAGGGCTTATTTATAACATACCGATGACGTTTGCGGTAGGTATCATAGTATTGATATCCTTCTTGTACACATAGCGAAGGAGCTCCTTAGCAAAGGCAGCGGCAGAGAGCGCGGAATAGCCATACCACCCATCATTCTTATGATTATCTGCATAATCTGAGATTCCGCGGATAAAGAGACATGGGAACTGCTGTGTTATACCGGCAACCTCCGTTTCAACACATATAGCCCCAATCTCCCGTTGCAGTTGGTCGAATTGCATCTCGCACCAAGGAATTTCCAGATGCAATGGTTCCGTAATGTACCTAGGGTTCATCATCTTCTCGCGCCAGTCTGGTCTTCGGGGAGTTCAAACTCTTTATCAAGAATCAGTTTGGCAGCAGATTACTCCAAAGGTAAGGCACAAATCCAGCCCATCTCGTAGCTGTCTTTTTCTGGACACAACAAAGATGGCAAGAGGTTGACTTTGAGGTTAAAGGGGAAAGTGTTTGAGATGAGAAGATATACAGAAATGGTCTGTAGTGTATGAAGCTATGTTCATACATATTCCTAAGACTGAAAGTGCACATAGTTAGGCCATCCAGCCTCAACTGTGTGCTCAATTCGCGTCTCTGACTAAGAACAGTAATTCCCAACTTACAATAGTTATGTCAGCATCTATATATCGTTGTACTCAGTTCTTATGGTGGTGTCAAGATAAACAACTAATGCGTAACAATTATTACCAAAAGAACTTCTTTTCCGGTCACCTGAGTACATATATTGAACTTTAAGAAGGGGACAATACAAGGATACATGGTTAATCAATTTACTCAAATATTGTAGAACACCATTCATATCCTACTTCCCATAATGACAACCTTTTTAGCTGTAATGAGGAAACATGTAGAAGTACGCCGAGTCAAGTAGACTGTTCAACTATATATTAGCCCTAACCCCCTAACCCTTACGTAGTGATGGCTAACCCTTTTAGTCTAAATTGCTGGGATGATTTGCTTTTTGAGTCTGGACTCGTCTACTTACTGTTGATCGTAGGATCTTAGGTCAGAATTATGATTAGGGTGGGTTAAACGAGTAAAGTTGCTTGTTTGCCTGACTGACTGGTGAATTATGCCCTTGTTGATGCAGCACTTTAGATTGCAGCGGAGACTGATCGACTTGACTTCGTGAGATCTGGCGGCTCAACAGCACATTGCGACAATATCTGGACTATTATGTAGGCTGGTTCCATTAGGCTTCATATTGCACCTGGTATATATGTATATATCGGCATTTGGTTCATAGAAGCATGTTATAATCAAGTCCCTACAGTTTAGCCGGCCAATAGATACCCTTGATTTCATTAGACGAAGAGTATATCCGAAGGGGGATGACATCGTTAAATTCCCTGTAGACTTTAGACTTCTTGGTCATACAATAAGCCTGGACCAGAGGGGAATTCAGTAGCAGTAATAGAGGAGCAAATGCACCCCTATGGTTGGGCTATGCCAAGAAAAGATCAAGTATTCGCTAACTAAGGTTGCGTTTTTCAGGTCACAGTTTGCGGAGTCGATTTGGAGGAGAAGAAGACGAGAAAACAATGCAATGTTATGTGCTACGCAGAAGAGAGTTATTTCTGCTGGTCGTGTGCGCAAAAAAGTGAGGCTTTAAAAAGCTTAAGCTCACAAACACTATTTTCTCCGGGTCTCGTACGTGACAGAGATTCCCGCCCGAGTCCATAGTATAGATGGCTACAAAATGTACCAATTCCTGGGGTTTTGCTGATAGACTTTGGTCTTGACATTTGAGCCAGTGAATAGAAAGGTAAACAATAAGTAAGAGAGATCAGCGGGCCTAGTGGAGACCAGTACTAAAGAGCTCAGCTTCTGGCCTTTAGTGCCCCTCTTCTCTTTGGCGTTTAATTTTTTGATGCAGCTATTTGTTTAGGTTCTTTTCAAGGCTTATTTTGGCTGGGCTTTGGCTGGGATTCTGGCCGACGTCATTATTGCTTTGCTGGGTCAAGTACAGAAGTAGGCGTAGCAATAGGCAGAAGCAGATGGAAGAAAACAGCAGCGGCATCGACGCCTAAGAAACTCTAACGGTAGCCCAAGATCAATGCTAGACTTATTGGTGGCGAATCTAGATGTGGTAGAGTGCGTATGTGTACGGTTGTTGATTTGTTTGTTTGAGGTCTACACAGTACCTGCTGTTATCTGGACCGCTTGCAATGAGAATGAGTTGCCTTTGACGACTTGCTTATCACTTTACAGTAGTTTACAATGTCCGTAAATATCATTATCAAGCGTAAACAATAACAGTAGTACGATCTTCATCACGGCAGTTGGTTAATTCAGGCCAATAGACCCCACTGGCACTGTAGATTCCTGGGTTTTTTTTTTTTCTTTTCTTTTTTTTTTTTTCTTTTTTTCTTTTTTTCGAAATATCGCTGCCCCCAAGAAACTCAAGACTTCTCTTTCTCTCTCTCTGTATCTCTCACTTTGGAATTTCCACCAATTTTGCGCACACTGGATCCCCCACATGCCTTGCTTATCAATTCTTCATTGCTTCATCCGCCATCTCCATCTTGTGTCTGCGTCTGGATTTGCTCTTGCCCATCTGTCAATCCGATTTAGGACCACTCTGGGAGCCGCGTGACCACTTCGGATCAGACCTGACTGCCCCCTTTCTAGCCTTTCTAGCCCTCATCTCAGTTGTCTCCATCCCATTCCAGGACGCCTCGTTCTCGACAAGGTTTTTTTGCTCTTATTTTTCCTTATTTTTTGCTCGTCGTGCGGCCACTTAAAGTAAGCAAGAAACGAGTCCAACCCCAACAAGCCAACAAGCCAACCAGACTACCTATACACACAGGGAATCCACCCCTTGTGTAGACTTTTTCTTTTCCCTGTGTCCCTTGTAGTCGGTGGCCGGTCTTGTGTTTGTGGCAGCATAACTACGGACTGCGTCGCCTTGTTAAAGCTGGCTGTGACCGCTCTTCTTCCTCTCTTTGTTTCTCGCTCTTTTTCCCCCGCCAAGAGAGTGTTTGAAGTAGTAACGCCATCTACCGTATAATACCGCACCTAAGATATATTCACAGCTACCTGATACCAACATGGTTTTCTCTGACCGCCGTGGCAGCGCCGACGAGGGCGTGCTCGTCACTGCAGAGGAATACTATTCCTCTGAATCTCGCCATGGTCCCCGGAAGCGCACCTTCTCACAGGTTGGTGCTTCATAGTAGATATGCGTTTGCATACTATCCTGTCTCTTCTGTTCTAACATGTGCTCAACCCGCAGAACGGCGCTACCCGTGAACGCCTTGCTCATGTCGAGCCATTCAGACGAGGCAGTCATGGTACGTCATAGCACCCTTACATGTGCCATAGATCGTGACTTTCCCCCTTCTCGTGCTGTACTTACTGACATGTACTGGTGCAAAGACGAGGCCTCAACCCTCCGCCACCAAAAGTTTGCAATTGATGTCGAGTCTACTCTGCAAAACTTGAGAGATCAGGAAGACACCGATGGCAACATGCAAATTACC